>JAQFVV010013096.1:0-265748 GCA_028023455.1 Epiperipatus broadwayi
GTAGTTGGGAGAAGTAATGGGTAAGTGAAAGAGAAAGTAACACATTTTGTAGCTGGTAACACCGTAGCTGGAAAAGTAATATAAATTTAAAATTTCATATTTATTTTAAAAGTTCTTCTGTAACATATAATATATTTTGACTGTATCTACATGGATTGCTAATTTTAAAAGTTATCTTACCAGGGAATTTTATTCGAGTTTAATCAAAAAACCTACAGTAGAGATGGAAGTACAAGGAAAAATACCTAAAAATATTGCTGAAGGAAAAATATTTGGAAATTGTCTTAATACAACTTTATTTATGCTCAACCAGAAACTTATTATTATAACTCAGAGAGATATAATTGGGACGCTATATGAAAACTTTAAAAAGAAGTTACTTGCCATCAGAAAAAAAAATTATGACGCACCAATTTTACAAGGCTAATTTAAAGTTATTTTATTCTTCTCTATGGAAAAATTTAATATGCGTTTTATTATAAAGAAAAATTATGATGAAGAAAGAATGTTTATCTTTTAAAGGAAAACATTATTAAAAATATAGTATCAGAATTTTAAAATAAAGAAAAGGTTATAGAAGAATATGAAAGAGTTATTATGTTTTAGAGAAAAGGAGCCGAAAACTTTATTTAATCAGAGAAAAATATTGTAAAGTATTCAATGGAAGAAAAGGCTTGATTTAAAAAATATAACATTAAATTACTTAATGAAAAATGGATCCATGGAAACAGAAAATTTTATTGAAGATTTAAATAAAAGTACGTACAAGATGCATCGGAGAAGTCATGCGGGAAAATACTAGCAGACAATAGTAGAAGAGAATATCATGAATTAATAATTGTATACAATATTGTGAAAACCAAGGATTGTCGTCTATGAATATTTAGTAAACAGAGTAGTAATTGTTTTACTTTAAAATAGAACATTAAGTGACTGAAGAAGAAATAAAATAATAATTTTTTTTTTTAGCTTTAATATGAACGATTTTCAAGCAAGTTCGATAAAGAAGTACCGTAAATATAATTTAAATATTTTTATTGATTAGATTTAAAATATAAAATGCTATATAAGATTAGGGAAAACATATAAACATAATTTTAGTAATGTTAAAAAATTAAATATAATAGCTTAATAGAATGATAGAAATATTGTTTTAAAAATAAAGTATGTATGGAAGTCTAATATCTACAAGAATTAATGGGATGGTGAAGCCTACAGAACATGATCGAGAAGATAAAGATCGTTTTTTTTGGTAATTTTGATATTTATTCATAATGCATAATGTATTTTTTTTAGATCATCTATTGATTAAGAATGATGTGTGAAAGTTTTTAAAATTATAAGTACACATTTTATACAACATTAAAACATATTATGAGATAGGAGTAATTTTAAATATGCATGCAATAAGTTATTTAAAGTATAATTAATAATATAAGTATCAGAACAATTGTGTGATTCTTTTGAACTTTCATGTTGCAAAGTATTCAGATATTTTAAAATAGTTTGTATAAGATAAATATACGAGAAAAGTAGTAAAAGATTTTCTTAAAGAACAGCGGTATAGTTTTGAAATAAAATGAATTTTATTATTGTTAGAAATGCAGATAGGAATTTGTCGATGTACTGTATAGAAAAATCTTGAGGAATAAGATCGGATAGTGACTAGGTAGTACTAGTGTAGAGGAAACCAAGATGATGTTTTGTTAGAAATAAGAAAAATAAAGTATTTGGATCATAGTTAGTTTGTGTGATTTCAGTATAGCTAACTAAGCCCTATCACTGAACACATATATTTTGGACAGTGTTTGTTTTTGCGTATCGTTAAACTTCTTGATGTTATAATAAAGCTGAAGAAATAGCTTTAGCATCATTCCTATAATAGAGGTGGGTAGACAGATAAAGGTCACTACTCTATGGTGTCTTTAAATTCACTGTGCCATTATTGTCAAGGTTTATGACGGATAATATTCTAGTTATATTTTTTGATCCTGTGCATCTATTTTCGCTATCCTTGTTTCATGAATCTGCATCATCAGAAAGATATTTTCAAAGAAATAATGAATAAAATAGAACTGAAGATACATTATCATTTATGTAAGAATAGTTTATTTACTGGAATGTGTTAGAATTGTGTAACTTGAAAAGTGAAAGTACAAATATCATAAAGAGAGAAAGAATCATATGATACAGTTTAAAATTAATTCGGAAATGAATGTAATATTTTAACAAAGAGAAATCTAAACAAAGTTTCATTTTAAAAGTGATAATAAAATTTTAATGTTTTAAATAATTTTTAGAAAATAAATATTGCATATTTATTAAGAAAATAATTCAATAATGTGTAATAGACATATATTTGTGCATGGTGTGTTAATAGTTGTAATTACCATCCGAAGTAAGGCTTGAATGAGTATATTAGATTAGTAAACATCGGATAATGAACAATCAAACCTAATACCGAATGTAGAAGAATGTTTGAATTAGTAGGATTCCATACAACCAATAAAAAATAGAATTTTATTATTTTGTAGAATGTTTACTACGAATGTAAAATTTTGTAAAAATATAATTTTAATAATAAATACATTTTGTACAAGCGAACCATAATAGGAAATCCAATAATAATAATACTGTATTTTCTTAAGTATTTAAAAGATAAGAGTTAACTAGAAAAAAAATAAGTAGAAGTTTGATTTCATTTTTATAAACTAGTAAAATGGTTTTGTGATAGGAGAGTAAGGATATCCATGTACATAATGTAAAATATTGTTATTTGTTTATGTTATTAATAAACTTTGTTGTAAATTTATTTTAAAGCTTTGTGTCTTCATTATTATTTCTCCACATGGATGCATGATATCATTATACACTTATAATTGAAATAGACATATAGTTTTTGCACAAAATAGGTAAACATAAAAGTATTATAATGATTTTGAAAATTTATTTGTATGATAAAGTTGAAAGATCATAATTATATCATTTATTGGTCATAAATTGGTTGCCACAATATTACATTAACTTATATGCTTACGTATGCCACACGTATTTTTGTTGTCAGATTATTAAAGTACTACCACGTACGTAATTATTTATTTCATTTAGGAAGTAAGAAAATTATATTATACTATTGTTATTATTATTATTATTTATTATTGTTAGTTACTGCGTAGTGAATTATGACATAAAATTCCCTTTTCATAGTTTGCTACCGTAATTTTAAATCAGTTAGAATACAATTTATGAACCTGAGATTTGATTTTATGTTATTTATGCTATTTCTTTGCTTAATTTTATTTAATTGAGCTAGATTCTTATTACAAAGAATATTAAGACATGATTATTATTTTAGTTGTAGTGAAAAGAGCTTAGAAAGTCGTAAGAATACTATAAGTTAGTTATTTAGTATAGTAAAATGGGGAATAGTGTTCTTATGCCATTGAGATAGTATCATGTGGATAATATCTCAATGTAATCTATCTCGTTCCCCGTGTCGTCACTCCATGTCTCATGAAAATAGTAAATATTTGTTAACTCATTTTAGAAATATAACCGTATTTGTATTTTAAAAAATTAGAGCTAGTAATCATTTTTAATTAACTCTGAATATTTCATTTATTTATTTGTTAAACTGAGCTAGAACCCATAAATTTTAAATAGTATATAAAATTTTGGAGAGGACAAGAGGTGGGGGAGGTTAGAATATATATATATATATTGTAACCAAAACATCTCGAGCCAGCCACGTTGCCAAAAGCTGTAACCAAAATCCCCGGAGCCGTCCACCCTGGGGACTCACAAAGGTGGTAACCAACCTTCCATCACCCCTCAAACTACCCATCATCATGCCGTACTTGTTGCGGCACTATAAATTGTAACCGTAAATTGTGTAATCTCAACTACGTAACGTAAGTGCACTAGGAATTACAACCTTGGTCACTGATCAACTCTCATTGCACATTATCAGCTATTAAGAGCTGTATCCAAAAGCATATCATACTATTTATTTTATGCACAAAAGACCACAATCAACATCTGGGGCAATTTACTACAGACAAAATTAATGAATTAAACTAACTTTTTATAATTTATTTGATCGCAGCCAGGGTATATCGTGAAGACCTATCATAGTATTATTATAAAACATATTAAACAAATTATAAGTGCAATTTTATCACCCTTAAACCTCAATTTGCGATTTTTATGGTATGCGACCCTATGGCCGACCATGTACAAGATAGCGTAATTTGTGGAACCACATAAAATTATGAAATTTTATATCATCTATATGATTTCTAAGACAGATGCTAGTCCAGGTAAAGCTTTGCAATTAATAAACATGAATAATTGGGTTCTTTTATAATTTAATATATCATTGAGACTCTTATTGTATTGACGAATGAAAATTTAAAAATGTTAGGTAAATATATTTAATCATATCATTATTGAATAAATCTGTTCACAAGTTTAATAATTAATTTGTATTTTATACTAGAATCAACTACGCAAAGCCACAATGATGGAAAAGGTAAATGGGATTTTATTGTACCCTACCAATCACATACTACCAAAGACGAAAAGCATCTTAATGTTTTCTCAAAATATTAATAAATTCTTATATCATGTAGACAATAATATGTAATTCAATGTATGCTCTATAATGTATGCTCTATCCAAAGTTTATGATTTCTGATGTTATGAATGACACATAGCAACGGCACAGTAAGTTTAATTATAAATCAACTTTTATTTACAAACTTTATGAACAATAAATAGTTAATTTCAATATTTTAAATAAAACATAAATAAACAAATAAAATAATTAAATGATGGTTCAATAGACTTTCTTCAATACATCTCACAGGTACAGTATTTAAAAACCTAATCATACCTTATTTCAATCTAATATAATGAATATTGAGACAATTATTAAATTCAGCATTAACTTATGAAATATTGAACGTCATTTCCAGATTCAATAAATCCCTACTGTATACCTATAATAATATAATAAATAATATGATGTTTGTATGTTTTAGCTATAATGTAATCATTAATTAAAATGAAAATGTAAACTTACACTCCGGTAGATAATAATTAACCAACAGTTAATTATCATGAAGTACTTGAATAGAATGTCCTGTTGCCATTTATCAATCTAACCGATAAATTATGCTTACAAATGAAGAAGATGATTTGGCAGATTAACTAAAATACTTTGCCCAACTTATATCTGTGAAGCAAACATATTCCTGTGGATGTATTCATCTACACGTAGGAATTAAATAATACTAACGTTTGCGTATTTAAACACTATCATAAAGTCATACGTATAATCACACAATTCCGCGGATTAACCACCAGCGCAGGAATGTGTGTAAAATACAAAATGGCAATTAAAATAATCTGCGGATTAACCACCAGCACAGATTAAAGCCCTTTAACATTCTAAAACAAAATTATAATTTACTTCACATTAAAGTGCAAAATCATCCTCCTCAATTCTTCTGACGATTCAGAATACACTAACACTTTAGCAAATGTGGGTTCTTGCTTAGTAAAATATTACAATAATCAGGACAACTAATGTACTACTTATCTTGCTTAAAATAAACATGTATAATATAATGTAAATATTATTGACATGGGAATATAAATCTGGAAAGACTCACAAAATATCTCATAAAGATTGGTATATCTCATGAATTCATTAAGTACTGTTTAAGCTTTCTCCGCAAGCGCTATTCTTTTGAATAAATATTTTATTCAACCTTTATTAATTTAAATCTAACAAATATAACTTATGAACTTCATATGCGAGTTCATATAACGATAAAATTAAATAAATGTATTATTCATTAACATATAACATTTAACGGTGTGTGTGTGTGATAAAACTAAATGTAAAGCATTTTATAGTTCAAATACATGAATTTTAGCAGATGTGTATCACAAATTGGATTGTATAGCATTTTGTAACTCCTAATGTGATCCGTGGAATCCATGTACAATGTGTAGAATAATAAGTATATGAGGTAATAGCTATAACTGTAGTTAAATTCCATACATGCAATTATATCCATTTGATTAGTTATTAAAGCAATATTAGATTAACGATTTGCGTGGCTCTCCAAACATGAAACAATTTTAAAACAGGATACACAGAATTTAAATGAAAATGTTTTTCATAAAGTTATTAATCCCTACATCTCTCTATCAAAAGTGTTCCAAGTTTATCCTATCCATGCAAGTATTTATTTATCCATTGCGTTAATCCAGGAATAACTAATTACAGCAATTAATTTATTCATTTTTAAATAGACGATACAATTATAAAAAACTTTGATTAATTATTTGAAAAATGTTTATGATCCAAGCGTTAAACAAATTAATTAGCAAATATTAATGGCATTGTAAAGTTAAATATCAATCAATATTATATTTTATCAGAATTAAAAAACGGAAATATTAAATATTTTGATAGCTTTAACGCTTTACTTTATTTTAACTTAAACTTTTTCTTTTTTTTTTAAAAACAAATTTTCATTTTCATAAAACTTCTGTAATTAAAACAATGATTTAAATTTTCCAAATTGTAGAATAATAAATATTTCAAAACATACCAAATTCTTGTATTTAATTCTTTCAAACTGGGAAGCTCCGACATTTCAAAAATGTAATATTGGAAACGCTACCGGTGATTTGATTCTTGGCCGACCGACTTGAAAAGATCTTTAAATTTAGTGATCCATCTTAATTAGATACCACTAAGTTATTTTATGTTTATAACAAATTTTGTGGTAATTTATTCACTTATTAATGGTTTCAAAATAAGCTCAGCAAATTTACACTATTTGCCTTTTACCATTTCTGTTCTTCTTCCCACCAAAAGACAAACTAACAGACGATATTCTCCTAGAAATTCGCGCTCTTTTCTTTTATTACATTGAGACGCCTACGCAATTGCTGTATTTATTTAATAATTTATTTTAACTGAATAAATGGTTATGTAAATTTAATAGAAACAATAATTTAAGATCATTTTTAAACAAATAAAACAAAATATTTTTAATAATATTTTACCAAATTTTTATGTGTTGTAAATTTTAAAAAATTAAACGTTTTGATATCAGTTAGCATATGGAATAAAGCAAATTTAAATTATTAAAATAATATAAGACAGTAATCTTTTCAAATGCGAATCAAACCAACCAAATCACCAAAAGAAGAAAGAGAAATTTTTATACTAGTAACATCAATTAATATATTTTCTACTAAAATATATGGTTACAATATATATATATATATAGAATTACAGATGAAAACTTTTATAAAAATCAGTATATAAATTTTTAATATGATATTTTTGTTAAGTATTTGATTCTGATAAACAGAGCAAAACTCTCCATACAGTATTGCCACCTGTGCTAAACAGAGTAATCAATGGATGCCAGAAGGCTTGTGCATAAAATCCCTATCTAATGCCTTCTCATCCAATATCCCCAGACTAGTTTCTGGCTTGTGGCCTTCGTCAGTGAGGTGCTTTGAATCTGAGAGCACTGAATCTAGATCTTAGGATCTAATGCAACCCTCTAGCAACCACCTTTTATCTCTACTTAACTACAAAACTATGAGAATGAAATTGAAAACACAAAAAATATTTTCAATCTGACTATATAAGCTATTGAGCTTAGATTGAAAATATTTTTTGTGTTTTCAATTTCATTCTTATAGTTTTGTAGTTAAGTAGAAATAAAAGGTGGTTGCTAGAGGGTTGCATTAGATCCTAAGATCTAGATGCAGTTCAGATCCAACTGGCGCCCAACATGGGGCCGATCTTTAATAAACCTGAGTGCCCTGAGAATTTTAAAAGTGAATCATGCTCATAATATTTTTCCTGAAATTAGTATAAATATATTTGTTGTATTGACGTGGAGTTACAGTTTGAATTTTTGGTCTTAAAGGTACTGCCAGTAAAAAAATTGCGCATATGTAAAAATAAATGCGAGGAATAAAACGTAATAATAAAGATAAATCATAATTTTTTTTAAAAAAAGTCTTGTTAAATTAAAATCTAATCGTTCAACTTGCCTAAGTAATAGTTAAAGGTAGGAGAAATGAAACTTGGAAGGGAGGGGGCAGAAATTTAGCTGGTAATAGGGAATCAACAGTCAATTTTTTTTAATCATTATATTTGTGTGTAATTACTGTTTTGTCTTGTAAAAAAAAGTTTTGTCCTTTTGAAATTTTCATATATAATCAATTTGTGTAACATAATTACTAACACTAAGTAAATTCTTTTTTTTTTTTAATGTTTTTGTTTTTTGAGGAAGTTTACTGATATTATAACGATCGAAAATGAAGTGAAGATCGAATCTACGTAACTGCAACTACCAGGGTGCCATCTAATCATTTAAACCTAGAAAAATTTATAGAGTAGGCAGATATGCGCTGTTAAGATTCCACTTTATTTAAATATTCAGATTGTTAGCCCAAGTCACTAGCTCAGTGGAGTAGCAGAGATAATAAAATATAAATTTTATATCTTAAATATAAAAGAATAAAAGCCACTGCCAGAAATTAACACATAAAAATATTTATTTACGCACATATAAAATAACATTTAAATTTTGAGGAATAAATTCACCATTTTAGATTTTTCTATTAATCTTTAGTTTTACATTTAAGTAAATTACAACCATGAGTTTAATATTTATTTAGGGAGTCGAGTATGAATAGACTATATAGATCTGCATTTGAAAAGAAAATATTCTTCCCTGATTTAACCTTAGGCAACAAATTTCGCAATCAAACCGGCGCCAATCCATCTGATACATTTATGTATTCAATGTAGCATGAAAATACGATGACACAAAATACTATACTGTCAGGAATGTACATCTGAACAGCAAGTTGAATTAGAGAAGACATTGTCTCTCCACCAACAAGAATGTCACGTCTGTCGGTGAGTAGAACAATAAACATAAAACTCCATAGGAATGGGCTGCGGTCCTTTGCCATCTTACAAACCCATCCATAGGCAAACAGAAGGTGTGTGGCGTATATATATAATCCTGCCCAAAGCAGATCTCATACTACATCTACAATTACACAAATATATCCAATCCATTGAACCAATTCAACTACGAAATGAATAACCTAAGATTACCCTCCCTTAATATAACTTTACAAAACTATATAGCCCTTCATGCCTGACTTAAATTTAACATTTAAATACATTCGCACAGATTATTTTTATAAATTTGTTTTTAAAATGTTCAGTATAGATCGGCTGCACAGATTCCACGGTCAAAAACATCCAAATTAAACACAATCGATCAAAATGCAAAATCATCGATAATGTCAATTGCAAAAGGGAATACACAAGGCCCCATGGCATTCATCCTAAGATGCCCGCATTAACATCGTTGACCTATATATTCTAATCAAATGTGAAAACTTCAACATAATCAA
This sequence comes from Epiperipatus broadwayi, assembly GCA_028023455.1. NCBI lineage: Eukaryota > Metazoa > Onychophora > Udeonychophora > Euonychophora > Peripatidae > Epiperipatus > Epiperipatus broadwayi. The sequence continues at coordinate 9,478 of JAQFVV010013096.1, forward strand.
CCGCTAACGAATCTATGCAACGTCTATACCCAACCTAAATTTCATCATTTAAAATTTAAACAATAAATAATTTATACAATAAGAAAAAAAAAATGGAAATGATTTTTATCAATCGGAAAACATATAAAATTAAACATTATTAATTTGATTTTAAACTTAAAAAAGTCAGATGGAAGTTCATAAGCTTGAACAAAAGTTCTTAATTATTTTTAAATTTAGAGTTCATGTCAATATAGCTTATGATAGAAGCGTCCAGGTTTTTGCTTTTAATTCCCACAACACCTCCATTGGAAGATAATGTTCTGGAGATGGCAATAGCTGGTTCAAGGTATCACAGTCTTTTTCTTTTTTTTTAAATAGAGAGTGTGGTATGTGCGTCCTACCACAACTCTCAAACACACAACGCTGGAACTGTCAGAAAAAACTGTATTTCCCTTTTTATATTAATCCACATGGATTCAATCAACAAAACATCACTAATCCATCACTTTCATTAGAGTCCGAGCCAAGGCTTAGTGCTTCCATTGGTCAAGCTAATTTTTTTTTCTTCTTATCTATCTTTCATCAGATCATTTTAATTATTCAAGAGCCCAAGGCTAGCTGGCTTTTCAAACAATTTATAAACAATCATTTCCATTTACAGATTACAAGAATTAATTAATACTTGTTTTTATTTTTAAATCTTGTACTCTTTTTTTTATAAAAAAAAGTACGTTCAAATACTTATTTATTTGTTTTTTTTTTAAAAAAAAATTTTTTAAAGTTTGGCATCTGTGCGGATGTATATACGTTTAACAATATTTTAATTTTAGCGTTTAGTTTTTTACTTTTATTTGCAAACTTTTAAGTTTTTATTTTAAATTAATGTAACGACATATTTATATATCATTACAATATATATATATATCAAAATATTAATATGAAAACCAGTCCACTGGTTGAAATATAATATTATTTATTGGATTTATGTCTTTTTTTGTTTATATATATATATATATCGAATTTATAATGCACTTAAATTTATTAAATGCATCCCAAATCTTTTAAACCATTCCTACTTTAAGTATAAAGCTATATGCAAGACATAATGGGGAATTCTGGTGAATAGTTTGTAAATTAACAAATTCTATTACATTTTGTTTATACTTATAATACACACACCCAACCATAACTTCAATAAGCAACCAACAATATACTCAGCTTTTCCCTTTTAATATTTGATCCAAATAAATATTTCTAAAATTGACAAAAGCTATATGTAAGATCATAATGGAAACAGTTTTTAAATTAACAAATTCTAGTACATTTTATTTATACTTATGACACACTCACTCAACCATAATTTCAATAAGCAATTCCCTTTTAATATTTTATCCAAATAAATATTTCTAAAATTGATATATCTTAATTTAAATCATGCTTTAACTTATAACTTACAACAATAAAAGATAAAAATTAAAACCATTATTTCTAACGATGGTCGATTTCTGGGGCTAAGTTATTTTCTTATTATAACAGTTGATTTAAATAAAATTATTATTTGGAATTGCATACCCACAACTCGTTCTGCTTCTAGTCTTTGAAACTAAACAATTTTGACAATGATGTTAGTAAATAGGTTAAATAATTATCATTAATAAATAAATTAAAAATGTTAATTTAAACAAAATATAAACAAAATACATAAATAGAAAAATAAAAGAATGTACTAGAAAGTCTTTAAGTATAAAAGAGCTTATTAAATTTAAGTTCCAAAAAAAAAGAAAAAAAAAGTTTATAAATTCAAATGACTTTTTTATATACCTTTGCTATCATACGACTAAAATAGTTCAACGTTCAGTAGATTTCCAGCAACAATTTTGGTTGAAGCGAAATTTTATTTTTTATTCAATTTTATTTTTTATTCATTACGTATATATATCAATCTCATATTGAAAAAAATTTGTAGTTGGAACCTATAATTCAGAATCCAGCGTTTTTTCATTTACATTTATTACGGTTATTGATTGGAGTGACAATAGGGTTTCCACAATTTAGGAGATTTACTTTGAAATGGTCGGATTTTTCATTGTTATTTTATATAAAACCATTTACGCTTTAATCACTTTACAGTGCGATCTAATAAAAACAAGAGATATAGTCATGAAATTATTAAAATATTAGATTACACTGTAAAGATATTAATGAAAGTAAAAATAGTATTGTTTAGATATAAATCAATGCATAGAGTAGTAAAAAGTGGAAATAAATTATAGTTTAGTTTTCCATACAATGCATAGACTAAAAGCTACCGGAATAAATGAGCTCATCATAAGAAAGCTTCTGATACTAGAGAGATTTCAGTCTTGTTACATCAGTCTGCAATTTTACTCTGATAATGACGACACCAGCATCGCACACGAAAGTGAAGAAATAAGAAAAACAAGAGATACATTTATATCTTTCAAGAAAAATCTATGACAATATATTTTATCTTGGAGACTAATTGAAATAATCAATATTTTAAAATAAATTCAAATTTACAGATTAAAATACTAAATTCCTTAGTTTTGCTTTGGTAACAGATACAATACAAATTTTGATCATTACGGTGCACAGCATCAAAACGCATTAAGTTGACACCCAAAAACATAGAAAAAAGAATAATTAAATACTTTTTGCCAAAATTTATGTCATATAATTAACTAATTTTAAAACGAAATTATATATTACCTTAATTAAAAATGAAAAACATTGCCCATTATAATTTTAAATCATCTTTTCATTATCGTTCTTAAAAAAATTAAAGCTTTTTATTTTTTATTTCAATAAATGATCAACTTTTCTTTAAAATATTTTTAGACATGGATTAAACTTTTTTAAAAGAAAAGAAAAACATGTTTATTTTCTTTTTTAAACAAAATTTATATACCAAATGTATGTGTAACTACAGACATAATTGTTAAAGTTACTTAAAATATATAAAAACCTTATTTAATAGCTTCCAGCTGATTGAACTCTCTTTTAAATTTCATATCGAAATAAACTAGTCAGTCAAGCATTGGTGGCCTAGCGGTTAGCATAGCTGCATTCAAGCAGCTGGTCCGGGTTCGCTTCCCGGTCAACCTATTTGACATAGGGGACTGGTCTTCCTCCCATATTCAATTGTCCAAACGCTTTACTACTTTTACAATGCTTTTATTGTCCATCCTTTCCTGTAGTTTACAGTTTCGATTGCCACAGCAATCTTCTTCAGAACTACAACATAATACAAACATATGAATATAAATATACATGAACACATAATTTACATCTTATAATATCTTTATTTTACATTATTATTCATTTCTTACCCTTTACATTCTATATTTATTAATCAAAATCTTTCTTACCCTTATATATACACACATATATATATATACACACATACATATATATTTTCCCCAAATATATATTCTACTTTTATTCTTTATATTATCCTATGCTCATAATATATAACTCTAAGTTAATATCTTTCATATTTTACATTATTATTATTCACTTTACTGACAATTATTCAATAATTCATAATCTATTTTACTTTATAATATAATTCTAAGCACCTTTGTTATCTCCAAACCTCAATGCTAAATTCAAATTTTAAAAATCTTAAAAATCTTAAATTTTTTTAAAAACTTCAAAATTTTTACCGTTATACTTTGTGTACCTCCCTCTTTAAATTTACACATATATTAATAGTACCTACCTCTTCCTATTTTATAACTACATTTTTTAATTTTTTTTTTCTTTTTATTCTTTATTTATTTTATTCTCACTACTCTTTAAATACTCCACTTTAATTTAATATCTTTTATATTTTTATTATTATCCATTTTACTAAACATCAATATTCATAATCTATTTATCCAATAATTTATAATTTTTTAATGTTTAATTTTATTATTTTAAACACACTTTCAAATTATTTTTTAACTCACCGCTATATCTCCTAATCTCAATTGTTACAATCAAATTTTAAAAAATAACCGTTAAACTTTTTATTACCCCCCTCTTTAATTTATTAGCAACTTTCTCTTCTGATTTTTATATAACTAAAATTTTTATATAATCCTTTATTTTATATCAAAATTCTATTCCATCCTAAATCTCTGTTCAAAACAGACCTAATACTATTTTAATATTGTAGTATCCACACTTACGACTGTGCCAAGGTTAAAACTGCAAGTCATACTGTGTGGTCAGCAAATAACGTTATACAATTCCCATGCTGTTCTTTTCTAACAAAGCTCTCCAAACGCATTGGTCTGCCACAAAGCTCTCCAAACGAATTGGTCTGCAACGAAGCTCAGCCACGGATGCTCTCCAAGGAATGGTCTGCACTGACTGCTCTCCAGTGAATGGTCTGCCAACGGATGCTCTCCAAACGCATGGTCTGCAACTTGCTACTGCATGACAGCTCTCTCTACTACTCCCGATGTTACCCTCTTAGTTATTACCCCGTGTTCCTATCGCTCTCTGACAACTGCAACAATCAATCAATGCACTGACCAATAGAGTAGCATCTCTTATCCAGAAATATTTGTAATCAGCAAATATTTCTAGGAATTGTCAATCGCCACCACGTCAATGCACTAATTAAATTACTCAGCTATCAGAGCGCGATCTAAAAACAGCCTTACGAATAAATTCTAGTTTTTCTGGAGTGCACAAAAATGTCTACCATTTTTACAAACACTACAAATATAAATAGCCTCTTTTATTTTTCTATCCCTTTTATTATCTGTCAAGTGTACCATCCTTATAGAATCCTTTTCAAACTTATGTACTGTCTCTAATTTATGTAAATATATCGGTGAATTTTTATCATACTTATGTTGTAACAGTCTTCTATATATTGAATTTTTCGTTTCTCCAACACAATTTATTTGTATATTATTAATTTGATACTTTTTACAATTAATCTCATATACGCCATTTATTTTATTATTTAAATTTTTATTATAACCACTAATATATTTATTTTCTAAAATACTAATCATATTTTTTTGCTTCTTTCATTAACTACTTTAACATTTAATACATTACTAAACTTTTCATTAATTTTACTTATAACCTTATTTAAATTTTTAACTACATAATTATTCCCTGTCTTTATACCTATATAATTAACTTTATTACTACTTCTTTATTCTCCATTATTACATATAGACCTTCTCTTATTTTCTATTAATCTAATATTATCACTTATAAATTTATATGGATAATCATTATTTATAAATTTTTTTTAAATTAACTCTACCTGTTTAACATAATTTTCTTTACTTGAACAATAACTTACCACTCTATGAATTCTAGAATGTATTGTATTTACTTTATATCTCACATTTATATATGAATGCTAATTAGTTATATTATTATCTATATCATTTTTCTTATGAATTGATGTTTTAATTCTACATTTTTTTTTCTCATATGACTTCATCATTTTTACATCCAAATATGTCAGTATATTATTCTCTTCTTTTCTATAACAAACTTAATCTTCTTATCCAATTTATTAACATCCTCTATAAATAAATCTATCTGTCTCTGTGTTTTATTAAATATCAATAAATAATCATGTACATATATTTTTTAAAATTTAATTGTAACAGTTGAGATTAGGAGATAATAGTTGTGAGTTAAAAAATAATTTGAAAGTATGTTTAAAATAATAAAATTAAACGTTAAAAAATTATAAATTATTGGATGAATAGATTATGAATATTGATGGTTAGTAAAATGGATAATAATAAAAATATAAAAGATATTAAAAACTTAAATATTAAACTTAAATATTAAACTCATAAAAGATATTAAATTAAAATGGAGTATTTAAAGAGTAATGAGAATAAAATAAAGAATAAAAATTAAAAAAAATTAAAAAATTTAGTTATAAAATAGGAAGAGGTAGATACTATTAATATATGTGTAAATTTAAAGAGTAAGGTACTCAAAGTATAACGGTAAAATTTTTGGAGTTTTTAAATTTTTTTAAGATTTTTAAAATTTGAATTTAGCATTGAGGTTAGGAGATAACAAAGGTGCTTAGAATTATATTATAAAGTAAAATAGATTATAAGTTATTGAATAATTGTTAGTAAAGTGAATAATAATGTAAAATATGAAAGATATTAACTTAGAGTTATATATTATGAGAATAGGATAAAATAAAGAATAAAACTAGAATATATATATATATGTGTGTGTGTATGTATGTATGTGTGTATATATAAGGGTAAGAAATATTTTGATTAATAAATATAGAATGTAAAGGGTAAGAAATGAATAACAATAATGTAAAATAAAGATATTATAAGATGTATATAGATTGTAAATTATGTGTTCATGTATATTTATACTCATATGTTTGTATTATGTTGTAATTCTGAAGAAGATTGCTGGAGCTATTGAAACTGTAAACTGCATGAAAGAGTAGGTAATAAAGCATTGTAAAAGTAGTAAAGTGTTTGGTCAATTCAATATTATATAATTTCAGTTGGATCATAAATCTCATTTTCTGAAAATTAGTAATATCAGTTGTTAATTTTCTAAATAGATTTTGTCTTTGCAGCTTTGCATTAATATATATCCTTCATCCACATATGCCCTGACATAATCTGCAAGATATGTGATGCACACAGGCATCAGTATATTCTAGGCAAAGAGGAAATGCTTTTAAAAATATTATTCATTAATTATATCAAAATAAATTACATGTGTTCAAATGTTACTTATATTTTATAGATGTGTCTTAAACAAATTATTTATAATCATTTATTTATTATGCCTTAAGATCTTATTCTGACTTTAGTTGTAGCAAGTAATTTAGTGTAAACAAGTAAAAACACTTTCACAAGTTTATTGTTTACAGTACGATGAACATTTGAATCTTGTTCAAACTCACATTTCCTCTAAACATATATTTAAAAAATCTGCTGTAGCTTTTAACTTTATTCTATCTTCTATTGTTACAGTGTAAGTATTATGTCATATCACTAATCAAAAAGATATCAATTATATGTTTTTGTAATTAGACATAGGACAGTAAAGTGCAATGTAACAGTAATAACATAATAATAAGTACAAGAAGTAAATTTAAATATGAATTAAGATCTAAGGAAAATTATTCATTCTTTTGCTGTACATTTAATGTAATATATTTATTATTTTTTAATTTTATTAAATTGTCATGGAAAAAAAAATTCATACTAATGATTCAATGTTTGCTTTTAATATTAATTTTTATTTAAATTAGTAAATTTATTAATAGAATATTCATTGTAAAAATTGTGTTTTATACTGTTTTTTTTTTTAATATATATTATAAAGAGATGGTATGGAGGGTCATATCTGGGTGATGGAAAATGATCAACACCAAATAAAAAATAAAATCATTTCAAATAATGAAATTTAATATAAATATAAAATATATTTATTAAAGTAATGAGATATTAAAGTAAAATCCAAAAATATATAAGAAATTTTATATATTAAAGAGAGCATGAGATCATGAAATCTCTCAGAGATCCACTAGTTAACTACTTAGAGCAACTATAAGTATAATTTATCAAATTCACCAGCATTATCAATAAATAAAAATAAATACAAGTAGTACTCATCATTATAAGTGATTAATGATAAAAGAAATCAACAGTCAAGCTTGTGACTGAATTTAAAATTGGTCTATTGTAGACTAGGCCAACAATTTGCCTTTGCCAGCTTGGGCAATTATACTCAAACCTAAGTGCTAATCTCTTAGAATATATAACTAAAAAAACAATAATTTAGGAATATCAAAACATACTGATTATCATCAATGCTCTGGCCACTTAGTACCATTAATGTATTGGCCAACTATAAACTTAATTTCTAATAAGACTAAACTAAAATGTAATGCACGGGCTTTAAAGAATATACTCTTAGTACCAACAAGGCTATTAATGATGATTTATGGGAATATCATCATCATCACTGGATGGTCCTAAACATTAAATACACATCCCCTTTAATATATCAGGCCATTATGTGCAAATTTAGCTCAAAAAACATGTTCTATTACTGCACTATGACCAAGAGATTATGCAATGCATAATATAATCTAAAAACCATTTAGAATTAAGTCACTGGAATAATTTTAACAATTGAATATATGCTTATTAACAACAATAAAAATGATATTAATGTCTTTATAATATGGCTATTCATACACATCTTCTGATTTTGATTAACATACAAAATTCAAATTATTACATTAATTTACAATACATCTTAATGAGTTTTCTTGAAACATATAATTGTCTAACATATATCTATGTGCACAGATATGCATTTTACTGATACATAATATATTTCAATTAACATATAATAATAAAAAATGATTAAATTTTACATATATGTTCTATTTGACAAGCATTGCTATATATAAGCCCATATACATGTGTGTGCATGTGATTTCTGAACATATTTGACTTGTTACAAAATAAACATTTTTAGTTGTCACTTTTAAATGATATAAAATACTCTATAGCTAGGTTTATTTAAACATACACACATATATTATATACATGCACAAATGAACATTTTATTAATTTATTAACAGAACGTATTTAAATTTGTCAAAATAATAAATGATTTCATTTTTTTAGAACACATAATTACCATATATATTTGTTCACACAGAAATATATGTGCACATTTCATTTTGTCAAATAATAAAATTATTAAAATACATTTTTCCTAAATAATTCCATTTGGAAAATATACATAAATTTTATACATACACATGTGTAGCAATAAAAATAAAGATAATATGAATTAGTTATCAAATTCTATCATAATAGTTTACAGTTTCTTTTTTAAAAAAAACAAGAAGCACTATTCTATAACAGTCTCTCCTTGATAGTTCACTATTGATTAAAATTTATAAACATCTTTAAAATAATACACTTGCAAGTTTCTTTTAATTCAAGCAAAATTATTTGATTTTGTTTTACATTTAAAATGTCTCTTTTTTAATAAAAAATAAAATCATTCCATATATACATATTAGTAGCACAGATTACTTATAACATTTTTCTTTAGATTATACAATCTTCTATATCTTTATATTTTTTTATTTTTAATCCAAGCAAAATTATTACTTGCACTTTAAATTATATTTTTAAATGTCATTTTAAGGACTTATGAAAAATAACTTACCAGCCACATTTTATATAACATACATGATACATTTATCTGTGCTTTTCTGTATATAGATACATCAGCATAATATAATAATCCTTCAACAAGCTAAGGAATTCTCTTGATGAGCTGGTCTTAGTGATACTAGTTTATAGTCATCATCAGAAAAAGTATAATCAGGTAATTGTTGACATCTATTTGGGTTCCACAAACTTCAGACAATCAAACTATCTCTTCTAGAACACATTTGGGAGTATGACACTGGAAGTTGGCCCATTTCCCTCCAAGTGAATTCCACAGACTTCAGGCAATCAAACTGTCTCTTCTAGAACATATTTGGGACTATGACACTGGAAGTTGACTCATTTCTCTTCGAGTGAATTCAAACTTCACCATCATGAGATATAGAGCAGCTTCTGGACTTGCCCTACTTGCATTCTTACATCTGCATGGGAGTTCTGTCTAACTCTCCAAATACCAACTCTGATAACCATCTGCTTCTGATACAGCTACTAACTATTTCACAAAAATTTTACTTACCAAATTCAAACTAATCTTTCCATGCACCCTTTTATATTACATTACTGAGGTGGCAAAAACACTAATTTAAAAACTGTTTTTATCTTTCTAATTCTTTTGAATCACTTTTAATTAAAAACTTCTTTTGAAAGCAACTTTGAAATTTTACCAAAGATGTGATCTAAACGTTTTTACTTAGATAGGAATTGTTTACAAGCATTAATTAAAAGATTTAAAAAATAAAGCAAGTTGTTTTAAAATTCAGAATCAGAATACAATAGTAATATTTATTTAGATCTTTTTAAATGTTTAATTGGTACTCATCTTATAGCTAAAGGCACCACTCTATGGTATGGTTTTTGTGCCAAAACACATAAAAATGCTGTTTCTGTGGCCGACACGTTTGAACCGGCATTTTTATAATACAACTTTTTTAGTTGTGCTACAGAATGCAGGCCACTATGTTGCATCGCAGTACAGCATGTATGTCGCATAGCAGCAAATACATTTTCCGAATTCGCACACTTTATAAAATAATTAAGGCTTGATGAGAGAGTTTGTATTTGAATTGGATGGAAATGTTGTTTTCATTGGATTTTTTTTTATTTTAAAGTATTGAAATGTTACGATTTTTTAAAGTAATAATTCTAAGACTTTTTACAATGTACTGTATTAAAGTTTTAATTGGTAAAATGTTAAATATCTTTGTTTTTAGTGAGTTGCATTTAGGTAACGCGTCAAGTAACGTACTGTTGGTAACATTCCACGAGACAAAGAAGATTCTACCATATGTATATTTTTGAAGTGAAAAAGAGCAGTACCAAAAAATATCCAGTAAGAAAAGTACAAATATACATGTTTTTTTGTAAATTTCATAAAAATCAAATGTTATAAACATGTTTAATAAGTAAAGAAGACATTTGTATGTGTTTGTTGTTGTTTAAAAAAGTTTGAGTTTCTTTCTTTTATCCGAGTACGGTTACAATTTTGAATTTTTTTATTTTAGCATTACAAACAACAGAACACTAACCCTAAAACTAACCCTAACCTTAAAACTAACCCTAAACCTAACCCTAAATCTAACCCTAAACCTAACCATAACAATTTATACTTTTTATTGTCATTCTATTTGAAGTAAAAAATAGCCATAATAGACTAAGAAATTTTACTTTTTATTACGATTATTATTTTTTAGTTAAACAACAACAACAAAAAAAGTCGTAACACAAGTAAAAAAATATCCGATAGAAAATTGATAAAAAAAAAGCCGTAACACAAGTAAAAAAATATCTGATAAAAAATTGATAAAAAAAAAAGCTGTAACACAATTAAAAAAATATACGATAGAAAAAACACGAATCAAATTGTAATTTGTTGATATTATTTTACATTTATTATTATCATTTAAATTGTATACATTAATAAAAAATAATATTTATAAAAGACGTTTTTGTTTTGTTTTTATTTTTGCATTACAAAAAAGCACAGCAAAATTATTATAATCAATGGCCCTGGAATAGTCATATTTTATAGTTTTAGCATGAAAACAGTGCCATCCAACGGAATCTTTATCTATAAGACAAGCACCATTTAATTTATAATAAAATATTATTTTAAATTCATAATTATTTGATCTTTTACTTATTCTAGAAAAATGTAGAAAAAATCTACAAAAATTTATGTCTGTGTTTATTTCTACTTTTCCTTTCAACTTTATATATATGTGCACAACCACTATATTATTGGGTGCCATATAACAGAACTGTTATTATATACATTACATAATTTCAAATTTAATAATAACATTTATTATAATTGTGTACTTTTTTTTAAATTAGATATCCCAAGAGAAGAAAAATAAATTTTCCAAATATCAAAATTTAATAAATAAAAGATAACTAAAAGAAGAAAGTGAGAAAAATGTTTCTAGGATTACTTGTACTTCACTAAATAAATAAATAAAAATTAACTCAGAGCCAATTCTTGTCTGCAGTAAGGATATTTTTAAAATACTCAGTCAATTTGGAAAAGAATTTTAGTGAAGTTAGTAAACATGCTGAAAAAAATGTGATTTATCTAATACCAAAAACAATATAGAAGAAATAATAAGTGAAGATACTGAAGACATTTTCACTAATTCAGAACATGAAAAATCTACTGAAAGTACAACAAGTGTACTTCATTTTGATGTCCTGGACTTTGGCTGGAAACACTTTATCATATAACAAAGCAAGCCATTTTGTCTTAAACAAATTAAATAGTTTAATTTTCAACGATTCTTTTAAATAAAAATTTTCATATCCATATTATAAAAGGCATTTTAAAAATGTCAAAGAATATAATAAAAATTGATTAGTTTATTCAGTTTCAACAAACACAGTTAATTGCTTTTGTTGCAAACATTTATAATTCTAAACATAATAAATTCATTCAGAAACTTAATCATTGGCAATATCTTACAATGTACCTGAATCATCATGAGAAAAATTTAAATTACTTGACTAATTACAAAAGATAGACAGAATTAACTACATTTATAAAAAATAAAACTTGTTTTGAACATTTGAAACATAGAGTATTAGATAATGAAATGAAATATTGGTATGAAGTTATAAAAAGAATAATTTTTGTATGAATTTATATATTGGACTATTTCCATCATCTAATATGAGTATTGAATGTCTTTAGAAAAATTTAACTTTATTTAAATATTCCATATACAGTCAACTGTTAGTAATAGCACACATGTTAGTATATTCACAATGTTTTTTCAGGTGTTTTTAGATTGACCAGTGACAGTACTAGCATGGGAATCAAACCTGGACTCTTAAATTCTTGAATATTGAATTTTAAGGTAACACTCTAATTAACAGCAACAGTCAATAGAAATTTCATATATCTATCTGTGAGGTTCCTCCCAATTTCTCCATTTTTTCTTAAGAACAAAGTTAATTTAGTGGTTTCTATACATTATTTATAATCACACTAGCTTGACTTATGGGGTTGTCTGCCATTGTCATGTGAGCATCTTCTTTAAATTTTTTCTCTATCCAATATTTTTTGTACTTTCCTGATTGAACAAATATTTATTGGTACATACATGAACTGCTACCTTAGACACATCTGTTTCCTCTCTTGCATTCACTTTTCCATGGTGTGAGTGGTCTCATCTATATACATTCTTTCACATTCACATGATATTTCATAGATGCAGTTTTTGCTTTTCAACATTTCAAGTTTAGGCTTTGTAGACCTTAGAATTTGTCATGTGGTATGGTTCTGGAAAACTGTTATGATATTTTGATTTTCAAATTTTCCATAATTTGTCTGCTATTTTGGTACACTACAGTCCCAATAATTGTTTTTTCTTTTGATGAATCTTTTTGTTGTGTATTTAATGTTTTCTTAATAACAGCTGATGGATAAACATTTTTGATAAGAGTTTGTTCTATATAAATCTTTTTCCAAATCACTGGTTTCTAAACAAACTTCTTTTGCTCTGTCTCATAGTGATAATATAACTCCATGTTTTGTGTTTCTAGTGTAATTGTATGTATATGCTAAATATTTTGCTGTTTGTGTGGATTTACTGTAAAATGTAGTTTTGATTTTGCCATGAGGGAATCTTGTGACAAGAACATCTAAGAATATCAATTTTTGTTCTTGTTCTAATTCTAGTGTACATTTAATTGAAGGGAATATGTTGTTGATGTGTTTCCAGAAAGTTTGTACTAGTGCTTCACCATCTGGCCATGCAACAAATGTATTATCAACATAGTGAAGGGAAACTTTAGGTGGATATGGAGTAATCTTAATGGCTGTAATTTTAAGTTCTTTAATGTAAATATTGCTGATCAGGGGTGCAAATAGTCATTCCTTGATTTTGTTTGAAGAATTCTATATTGTGTTGAAAGTAGGTTAATGTTACACAGACTGTTAATAGTTCCATTATGCTATGTATAGAAAGACTTGTACTGGTTCATAAGCTATTATGTCTAGAATCTTTGGAAAAAGACTGTTTCTTGTATGCCAAAGGACTAAAATCTTTGAGAAGAAATCTTGACAAGTTTTGGCAAGGTAAATTTCTAGAACTAACAATTAGTCTTAATGGAACATGATTCTTTTATTTTTTAGGTAGACCATAAAGATGAGGAATTTTGCTGAAATATATTATTTTACATTTTTCCAAATCATTGAAATACCTGCAATGCTTTCTAAGTAATGCTTATAACTTTGTTTCTGTACTCAGTATCAGATTCTTTGCTACTTTTATGTATTGACCTGCTGAGAGTTCTTATATTTTGTTATTATTCTCAGTTGTATCCATTACAACTGTTGCATTGCCTTTGTCATCAGGGAGAATAATTATACATTTATCTACTTTGAGAGATTTATTTTCTTTCCTCTCATCACAGCATATGTTTGACTTTAATTTTTGTTGCTTGTCAAGTGTTCTTTTTATTCTCCAACACAATTCTGCTGCTTCTCCTAAAGACAATTTTTGAGTGATTTCTTCAATGGTTGCCATTATATCTAATAAAGGTTATGGCAAATTTAATCGTTTTTCAAGAAAAGAATTTTCATCACCTGTTAGATGTTTAGAATTGACATTTTTAACAGATGAAGCAAACACTGCTTTGTACATTTGATTTTTGATATGCCATGTAGGTTTGCAAGTTTTTTCTTTTGGTATTATTTATAAACCTAACTTTCAGTAAAACAATCATTTTGTAGTACAGTTTTTAGGGAAACAAAATCTAGCTCATTGTAATAAACATGATAAACTTTATGATTGCAAAAATGACATTTTCCCCAGCAATACATTGAGATATTAGAAAAGTTTCATCCTTAATTGGAACATACAGTGATGTGTAGCTAGTGACTCTGACTTTAAAAATATGCCTTCCTATTTTAGAGATAAAATTCAAAATAAAATATTTTATTGGCAACAAATATTAAAAATAATATTATTAACTTGTGGCAACAAAGCAGTTATTTTGTAATTATTTTAGATTGTACTCTGGATGTATCATATGTTTAACAAATAAGTGTGAAAGTCAGATTCATTCAATTCAGAAAATAAAAGTATAGAAATACATGAACTCTTTTTAACATTCTATTCACTTTTAGATGTTATGAGGGTTGGAGTAATAATATTTCCTATTGATTTACCGAAAAAATTAAATTAAGACAAGAAATTAGTGATATGATAATGGCTCTAATATGTATAGCAAAAATATAAGTTTACAAAAACAATTTTAATTTAATTCCCTGCAGAATATATGTCCCACATTAAAATTAATCTAAACCTGATAGTTGATGATGGTGAGAATATTGATCATGAAACTATTGGTTTCTTTAATATATATATATATATATATATATATATTAAAGAAACCAATATGCTTTAATGCTTGTAATGTTTATATATATATATATATATATATATATATAAACATTACAAGCATAAAGCTAAACTAGTCAATATATAATCAAAACTACCCCAAATCCAAAATTCAAACAGACCAGCATAAAAATAATATTAAAACACAACCAAAGGTTTCACTGCTACAAGCAGACTTCTCAAGTGTAAATAACTACAAAAACTACACAATATATATAATATTAAAAATTACCCACAAATCCATTCACTTCCCATCCACCCTTAATATTAAATAAACTCTTAAATAAGTTAATTGCTTAAGAATAATAAATTTTCAATAATAAAGATTCTTTAATTCTTTTTTTGATTTCATTTCTCTCAAAGAAGACAACCTTAGCTTCATCAAAATCAATAGTGTGACCTGTATCTTTTTCATGGACATACAAAGCAGAACTAAGATATCTATTTTTAACCCTACTTTTATGAACCATTATTTTTTCATTTAAACTCAAACTACTCTGACCTTTGTAAACCTTCTATTTTTGATAGAAAGACTATTCCTGGTGTAGTATATTTTATCCCTTGTTTATTTTGTAAGAAGGTTTACATAGGTCAGAGTAGTTTGAGTTTAAATGAAAAAATAAAGGTTCATAAAAGTAGAGTTAAAAATAGATATCTTAGTTCTGCTTTGTATGTCTATGAAAAAGATACAGGTCACACTATTGATTTTGATGAAGCTAAGGTCTTCTTTGAGAGAAATGAAATCAAAAGAAGAATTAAAGAATCTTTATTATTGAAAATTTATTATTCTGAAGCAATTAACTTATTTAAGAGTTCTTTTAATATTAAGGGTGGATGGGAAGTGAATGTATTTGTGGGTAATTTTTAATATTATATATATTGTGTAGTTTTTGTAGTTATTTACACTTGAGAAGTCTGCTTGTAGCAGTGAAACCTTTGGTTGTGTTTTAATATTATTTTTATACTGGTCTGGTTGAATTTTGGATTTGGGGTAGTTTTGATTATATATATATATATATATATATATATATATATATTCCATATATATATATATATATATATATATATATATATGGAATTGGTACATAATAATTTATCTAAAAAAATAAGTTATAAAAATCTAAAGTTTCTTTATTAAATGAAATGTAGTTTGTTTTTGTAAACATAAATTTAAAAGGCTAAGTGTTATTGAAATAAAAGTTACAATTAATTAATTAAAAGAGGAGAGGGGGGGTTTTCCTATAGAAAAAACTAAGAGTTCATAAAAAAATTAAAAAGTTTTATTATTATTATTAGTTGAAATATAATTTAAAAGTCTAAAAATATAAATCTCTTTATTTAAATTAAAGAAAAAAGGTAATCTTAAAAGTAGTTTTGATTTTAGAATAAAATTATATATGTGTGTGCAAATGTAAATAATATATATGTGTATTAAATATTATAAATAAATGAAGGTTAAAGAATTAAAAAAACACATTTGCATGGCTATTAATTAAAAACAAAAAACAACAGGTTTGTGATGGCTGCTAATTAAAATACCCAACAACAAGATTAAAAAGGATTAGCTTCTTAAGGAATTTGGTCAACAGGATTATAAGTTTATATCAAAGGAATTTTGACAACAAATAGTGCCGGCGGACATGAAAATGAAAACACGTGCCACATATAAATAGCCAAAATTTTAGCGGACAATCAGTTCAGAAAAATGTTTAGTCAAGTCAGTTGCATAGAATTGAGTTCAGTTTATTCAGTTAGAAATACAATGTTAGTTGCCATCGGAAACATGACGCTGTCTCTATCCTAAGTCCAGATCTGTCCATGAAAATAATGTCTTCATAACAGCTTGAAGAATCTCTGTCAATATCTAATTGTCTCCAGGAATAATACCAACTAATAATGATCAAATCTCCACACGAAAACATTGAATCTAACCGGTTAGAGATATCTCATTAGAAGCAGCAAACAGCAAGTTCAAAATCCTAGGTAAATAACATTTTTTCTTATATTCTTTCCTAAGTAGCCATCACATTCGTGAATCCTCCAAGAGCCAAATTATAGGAACTCTATAGCACATAAAAATGAACTATTAATTTGTGTGTTCTAAATATCAAATATTGTTTAATGCTTTATTATATATGTCAGTGTGTGAGTTAGGTATGTGCATGATTAAAAAATACCCATATTATGTTAGTTAAAATTTTTTATAAAAGTATTTATATTTAGTATAATTAATGTTAATTAATTGTCTTTAAACTTAAGCCTTAATTTGTTGGTCAATTCTTTTTATCAATTCTTTTTACTAATTCTTTTTACCAATTCTTTTACCAATCTTTTATCAATTCTTTCACCACTAATTAAATAATAGTTTGTTATTGAATTAAAATTAGACTGAGCTAGTTTTAGGGAATGTTTTGAGCACTGGATTATGAGCCTACTGTCCAAATACATTAGTCTTAGACTAGCTGGTGCCCGGGGTTTAGTCCAAAACTAATAAAGTTTTTGGATAGTAGGGGTTTGAATCTAGCAGCTGAGGTGGGCCATGATCTGATCATGGGTATTGTTGATAGTTAAAGCTGTCAATAATATTTCCCACTTTGCTCAAATGTGCCGGTTTGTTCACGTAACATTTATAATTAAATAAGATTATAAATGTATTATAAAGAAGTTTGAAACCAGCCAAAACATTTGCAGTGTAAGTAAGATCTTCTGCAGAGTGAACCCAGTATAATATATATATATTGATATCCGATCCAAGGATTTTGCTGCCAAATTTAAAAACTTAATTTTTGTTAAATGTTATCTAATGTTAAAATTTTTTTTTTATTATTTAAAAAGAGTACACGTATTAAAACACCTACTCATTTATATTTAAAATAGATAGTTTTAATGTTTTTAAAATTGTTTTTAAATAGTTTTCTTATACCGCTTGTTTTTACTTTTTTTAAATCAATTTGATTAAAAACAAGCTGGCTAGCTAATTACATTCCTGTTGCTTTTATTTTAACCATTGTAAACTCATTCTAAAAAGCGGAGATTTGATTTGTGTTGTTGTTTTTTGTTTCAATAATCATTGGGTAGAATTATTAGGTTAGATTGAGGTGAAGAATAATATTTGCCCTGCCTTAGGCATAGAATTCAACAACTAGGCTAGTTTTTGTGGAAAATGTAGGAGGTATAAATAGCCCCATCAATTTGGAGAAGTTAGTTAATTATTCTTGACTAAACAAGCTGTTTCCCAAGTGAAAATCAGAATTGTTTTTATGTACTTTGATTGCAGCCTGTTGAGATCCAGAGTTTCAGTAGCAGTTCACACATTTAATTTCTTCAAAAAAAATTTGTAGATGTCAAATACTGTATGTGTTGTCATCATCAGAATGGCATGCTAACTTAACAAAGGATGGATCCCTAACTTCCAAATCTGCTCCAGTAATGCCATAAACTTGTAAAAAAGCTGGAACCTCTTTACATCTACCTTGCCATTGTCAAAGAATCTGAAAATGAACTAGAATAATAGTGTGCACTCTACTTGAACAGTATGTTACCATAAGGTAATATTTTCTTTTATTCTTCCCAGGGTAAATTTCTTTTAATTAAATCTCCGCTCAATCTAATTATAAATCTGTATTCCTAAGCAATATGTAACCTCATATTTAATATTTGTTGTGATTTCTTGTATTTTGCAATGTGTCTTGGAATCTTAGTTTTAAGATCACAGTAAATAAATTTTCCAGATATGTAGTGATCTGGTGATGCCCTCTGTGACAGAATGGATTGGGTGTCCAGTACATAAAAAAGTAATTTTTAGCACAGCCAACGTAGGGCTTCGAGTTTACAAGCCCATGTGAGATTTTGTTTAGACAGTTGAGAAAGATTTCAGGTGTAAGAGGCAAGATTTAGTAGGTGGAGGTTCAGTTTTTGTTAATTATTGCATGTATTTTGGAGCAGTTTGGCAGAAAGGGGTTTGTCTTATTTTTAATGAAATAATTTAGAAACAGTAAAAAGAATATTTTTAAAAAAGTCTGTTGAGTTAAATTTTTGAAGAGTTAAATATAGTTTGTCTTTGTCATGAAATAATTTATAGAAAACAGTAAATAGTGTTTTATTTGCTTTTAGATTTTTGGGTACTTTTTAAGAAGTTAGTATAGTGAATTTAGTCTTGTCTGAAAATGGGAGTAGTTGAAAAAGAAGAGAGTGAGTCACAGATGATGATGATGATGATGATGATGAAGATGATAGAAATGAAGGAAGCACTTATTGAAATCATCAGGACCAGTGAGAAATGATTAGTGAAATGAGAGAGATGAGGGGTGAAATAATGGGAAGAGTAGAAGAAACTCAGGAAGTAGAAAAAGAAGTTGAGATGGAAAAGGATATGAAAAATAAGTTGAGTAAAGAGAGTCAGGAAGTAGAAAAAGTGGAGAGCATAAAAGATATAGAAATCGAGGTAACACAGGATAATGCTAGGACAGAGAAGGTGGAAATAAAGTTTGAAATAAGTAGAGAGTGGAGAGAGAAAGATAATGTGGTGAAGAAAAAGAATTTTGGACATAGTTATAAGTTAGTGGTTGAAGTTAGTGTAAAATAGTTACCTCAAGAGGCTAAAAAGAAGAAAAGGGTTAAAAAAAAGATTAAAAAATATGATTTTAAATCTGAAATAGAATCCATCTATAGAACAATCTTATTTAAAACGTTCGAAAAATGGGTAGAAGATAAAATGTTTTCCTTTGCTAGTGTTGATATGCTCAAAAATAAAGTAGGAAAGGATGAAGATTTGGGAAGTTTTGTTAAGAAAAAGATTCAGGTATGTATGCTATAAAAGAGAACAGAATGAGAAAAAGACAAAATTGTAAATTATAGCAAGTGAAATATAAGAAAAAGAAAGGAACTTATTTAAGAAAATTAGTAAAAGGAGTAAAAGAACTGCCAGACAAAAGTTAAGAGTTCAGCTTTTAGTAATCAGACGGATTGTTTTGAAAAAAAAAAGATTTTGTTAATGATTTATGAGAATGGATAAATGTTTGAAATGAAATATTGTTTTGTTTTTCATGAGTGTGAGGTAAACATTCGGCCGAATTTCTAGGGATAGTTTTTAAAATGTTTATAGTTAAAAAAAAAAAAGTTACAGGAATGTTTTTTTTTTGATAACATCTTCAGGCAGTTGAACCGGATTGATATCCAATTCAAGGATTTTACTGCCAAAATTAAAAACTTAATTTTTGTTAAATCTTATCTAATGTTAAAAATTTTTTTTTTATTATTTAAAAAGAGTACGCGTATTAAAACACCTACTCATTTATATTTAAAATAGATTGTTTTAATGTTTTTAAAATTGTTTTTAAAATAGTTTTCTTATACCACTTGTTTTTACTTTTTTAAATCAATTTGATTAAAAACAAGCTGGCTAGCTAATTGCATTCCTGTTGCTTTTATTTTAACCATTGTAAACCCATTCTAAAAAGCGAAGATTTGATTTGTGTTGTTGCTTTTTGTTTCAATAATCCCTGGGTAGAATTCTTAGATTAGACTGAGCTGGAGATTAATATTTGCCCTGCCTTAGGCATAGAATTCAACAACAAGGCTAGTTTTCATGGGAAATGTACAAGGTATAAATAGCCCCATCAATTTGGAGAAGTTAGTTACTTATTCTTGATTAAACAAGCTGTTTCCCAAGTGAAAATCAGAAATGTTTTTACATACTTTCAGCCTATTGAGATCCAGAGTTTCGGTAGCAGTTCAGACATTTAATTTCTTCAAAAAAATTCACAGATGTCAAATACCGTGCATGTTCTAATCATTAGAATGGCGTGCTAACTTAACAAAGGATGGATCCCGAACTTCCAAATCTGCTCCAGTAATGCTATAAACTTCTAAAAGAAGCTGGAACCACTTTACATCTTCCTCACCCTTGTCAAAGAACTTGAAAATGAACTAGAATAATAGTGCACACTCTACTTGAACAGTACATTACCATAAGGCAATATTTTCTTTTATTTTTCCCAGGGTAAATTTCTTTTAATTAAATCTTCGCTCAATCTAATTATAAATCTGTATTCCTAAGCAATATGTAACCTCATATTTAATATTTGTTGTGATTTCTTGTATTTTGCAGTGTGTCTTGGAATCTTAGTTTTAAGATTCCACGTTTGCTTTTAATTTTTGTTTCTTGGAGAGTGATGTGTGAGTTTTTATAGTTTTATGCCTAAAACCTTTTATAAATGCTTTAGCAGTTGTGTATATTTTAAATGCTTACCTGTCATTATTTTAGTAGCTAATAAGTAATTTTAAACACTGTGCTTGTGTTTTTGCAAACCTCCAACAATCTTTTGGCTGGCAACTTTATTGTCCCAATTTTCTGCAGGTGGAAATTTCATTTCTTATATCTCTGAAAGAGGAAACTCGACTGGTTTTGCTTTGTAATTTCATAAGTCACCAGAAGGAAGATAATATTTATTCCTTTGTAAATTGCATGTGAGAGAGACTTTCAGGCTTCTAGGTTATTTAAAGCTTTAATATTTTCATACTCATGTGCACTCTTCGATAGAATTATTTTGTATTTACATGTGCTTTAAATTTATCAGAGCGTGTACTCAGAACTTGTGTCATAAATTTATTTCTTAATTATAATTATTTGTAATTCATTTTCTTTAATTGCTAAAGCAGACATAACTGTTTTTATAATGATTTACTTGTCTCCTATTGAGACCTTTAATTATGATTCTTAGAGTAGTTTTCACCAATCATTTGGCTGCGATTTGCCAGTTTTAATTGTTTTCCTTTCATTTTAAATCCTCTTTCAGTTGTTCTTGAAGTAAATCAATCACCTTTATTTTAAACATAATAATAGGTGCAGCTTCTACCAACATAAGACATTCATGGTTCGACACATTTTTCAGACCTTGGAAAGCTCACAGGCACTGGTTTCATTGATTTATTTCAAGAACGTATTGTTTAAGTATCTGAAAATGAAAACCAATGTTTGGGTCAATTCTCTGCTGAATGAAATTTGCTTCCTCCCTTTCTAATTCGTTTATTAAAAGATCAGTAGGTCTGTCAGAGCATTGCATTTAGTCTTTCTGGGACATGCCTAAACTAATCCTATTTGTTAACTTATAAACTTTTCTTATACGTGTCTTCTCTTAATAAAAAGTTTAAAAATTTGTTTACAATTAATTTGGCTGACATTTGTCTTGGTGCTTTTGTGTCTCAATTGTCTAAACAATTTTAGATCTCTTGTTTCTTCCTGAGATTAATCGGCACAAACCATCATCATCATTCATCCTGATCACAGTAAATAAATTTTCCATGTGATGTGATGTGATGTGATGTATTTGGCTTCTCCTTAAACGAAGTCAAGAATATCTCAGCAACTATGCCCAGATAAACCTGTTAGCCACTTTATTTTCCATTCCCCACTCTAAGTCTTCCCATATTCTGCCCCATCCCATTTCCACAACATAATCTTTGTCAACTCTATGGCCTTTAAATCAAAATCCCCTTACTTTTCGCAAACCCAGCATAAAAACTATTAACTCACTTTCTGTATTGTCACTTTGTTCATACCTATTCTTCCATAACTTCATTATCTGTACCCTTTCTGCTTTCAAGCATTTACATTCAATCAACAGATGCCTAATATTTCCTATACCTTCCTTACACAATTTGCACACTAAATTACCCATAGTTTTCTATTTACATGTATATTCTCTTGTTGCTAAAGATATCATTCGAGCCTTAAACAATAAACTACTTTCCTTACTATTATCATAAATTAACTCGCTTCCAATATTCCGTTTACTTCTATATATTGTAACGATATATAAATATGTCATTACATTAATTTAAAATAAAAACTTAAAAGTTCACAAATAAAAGTAAAAAACTAAACGCTAAAATTAAAATGTTTGTTAAACGTATATACATTCGCACAGATGCCAAACTTTAAAAATATTTTTTTTTAAAAAAACAAATAAATAAGTATTTAAATGTACTTTTTTATAATAAAAAAAAAAAGGTATAAGATTTAAAAATAAAAACAGGTATTAATTAATTCTTGTAATCTGTAAATGGAAATGATTGTTTATAAATTGTTTGAAAAGCAAGCTAGCCGTGAGCTCTTGTATAATTAAAATGATCTGATGAAAGATAGATAAGAAAAAAAGAGAAATTAGCTTGACCAATGGAAGCACTAAGCCTTGGCTCGGACCCTAATGAAAGTGATGGATTAGTGATGTTTTGTTGATTGAATCTGTGTGGATAATATAAAAAGGGAAATACAGTTTTTTCAGGCAGTTCCAGCATTGTGTGTTTGATAGTTGTGGTAGGACGCACATACCACACTCTCTAGTTAAAAAAATTATAAAATGAAAAGACTGTGATACAAGAATAAAACCAGCTAATGCTAACTCCAGAACATTATCTTCCAGTGGAGACGTCATGGGAATTAAAAAACAGGAACCTGGACTCTTCTACCGTAAGCTATATTGACATGAACTCTAAATTTAAAAATAACTAAGAACTTTCATTCAAGCTTATGAACTTCCATCTGACTTTTTTAAGTTTAAAATCAAATTAATAATGTTTAATTTTATATGTTTTCTGATTGATAAAAATCATTTCCATTTTTTTTTCTTATTGTATAAAGTGTTTATTGTTTAAATTTTAAATGATGAAATTTAGGTTGGGTATAGATGTTGCATAGATTCTTTAGCGGTTGATTATGTTGTGGTTTTCACATTCGATTAGAATATATGGGTCAACGATATCACTGCAGCATCTTACGATGAATGCTAATGGGATTTGTTTATTCCCTATGCAAGTGACGTTTATCGATTACTTTGTATTTTGATCGGTTGTGTTTAATTTGGAATGTTTTTGACCATGAAATCTGTGCAGCTGATCTATACTCAACATTTTTAAAACAAATTTTATAAAATTCATTTGTGCGAACGTATCTAAATGTTAAATTTAAGTCGGGCGTGAATGGCTATATAGTTTGTAAAGTTATATTAAGGGAGGGTAATCTTAGGTTATTCGTTTCGTAGTTGAATTGGCTCAGTGGATTGGATATATTTGTGTAATTAGTAGATGTAGTATGAGATCCGCTTCAGGCAGGATTGCATACATACGCCACACACCTTCTGTTTGCCTATGGATGGGTTTGTAAGTTGGCAGAAAACCGCAGTCCATTCCTATGGAGTTTTTTGTTTATTGTTCTACTTGCCAACAGATATAACATTCCTGTTGGTGGAGAGTCAATGTCTTCTCTAATTCTACTTACTGTTCAGATGTACATTCCTGACAGTATAGTATTTGGTGTTGTTGTATCATGCTACATTGAATACATGAATGTATCAGATGGATTGGTGCCAGTTTGGTTGCGAAATTTGTTGCCTATGGTTAAATCAGGGAAGAATATTTTCTTTTCAAATGCAGACCTATGTAGTCTATTCATACTTGACTATCTAAATAAAATATTAAACTCATTGAAACTTAGTTAAATGTAAAATTAAAAGATTAATAGAAAAATCTAAAATGTTGAATTTATTCCTCAAAATTTAAATGTTATTTTATATGTGCGTAAATAAATATTTTTATGTGTTATTTTCCGGCAGTGGCTTTTATTTATTGATATTTAAGATATAAATTAAGATATAGATTTTTATCTCTGCGTCTCCGCTGAGCTAGTGACTTGGGCTAACGATCGGAATATTTAAATAAAGTGGAATCTTAACAGCGCGTATCTGCCTACTCTATAAATTTTTCTAGGTTTAAATGCCTAGATGGCACCTTGTAGAGCAGATATCGTAGTTTGCGGTTAGATTCGATCTTCACTTTCATTTCAATCGTTATAATTGGTGTCACAGGTGTGGCCTTACCTCAGAGATTGACCCTGAGAAGGGGAATTGATGATGATGAAATTTTCTATCTTTAATAAATCACGAGTGCCCTGTGAATTTTAAAAGTGAATCATGCCCGTAAATTTTTTTTTGAAATTGTATAAATATATTTGTTGTATTGATGTGGAGTTACAGTTTGAAATTTTGTCTTAAAGGTACTGCCAGTAAGAAAAATTGCGCATATGTAAAGAGAAATACGAGGAATAAAAAGTAATAAATAAAACATAATTAATAAATATAAATCATAATTTTTTTTTAAAAAAAAGTCTTGATTAAAATCTAATCATTTAACTTGCCTAAATAATACTTAAAAGTTGAAGAAAAGAAACTTGGAAGGGAGGTAGTAAGGTATCATCAGTCAACTTTTTTTGTTTATCATTATATTTGTAATTACGGTTTTGTCTTGTAAAAAAAAAAGTTTTGTCTTTTTGAAATTTTCATATATAATCAATTTGTGTAACGTAATTACTAACACTAAGTAAAGTTTTTTTTTTTTTAATGTTTTTGTTTTTTGAGGAAGTTTACTGATATGTAACGATATATAAATATGTCATTACATTAATTTAAAATAAAAACTTAAAAGTTTGCAAATAAAAGTAAAAAACTAAATGCTAAAATTAAAATATTTGTTAAACGTATATACATTCGCACAGATGCCAAACTTTAAAAATATTTTTTTTTAAGAAAACAAATAAATAAGTATTTGAACGTACTTTTATATAAAAAAAAGTATAAGATTTAAAAATAAAAACAGGTATTAATTAATTCTTGTAATCTGTAAATGGAAATGATTGTTTATAAATTGTTTGAAAAGCAAGCTAGCCGTGGGCTCTTGTATAATTAAAATGATCTGATGAAAGATAGATAAGAAAAAAAGAGAAATTAGCTTGACCAATGGAAGCACTAAGCCTTGGCCCGGACCCTAATGAAAGTGATGGATTAGTGATGTTTTGTTGATTGAATCTGTGTGGATAATATAAAAAGGGAAATACAGTTTTTTCGGGCAGTTCCAGCATTGTGTGTTTGAGAGTTGTGGTAGGACGCACATACCACACTCTCTAGTTAAAAAAATTATAAAATAAAATGACTGTGATACAAGAATGGAACCAGCTAATGCTACCTCCAGAATATTATCTTCCAATGTAGACGTCGCGGGAATTTAAAAACAGGAACCTGGACTCTTCTACCGTAAGCTATATTGACATGAACTCTAAATTTAAAAATAACTAAGAACTTTCGTTCAAGCTTAAGAACTTCCATCTGACTTTTTTAAGTTTAAAATCAAATTAATAATGTTTAATTTTATGTGTTTTCTGATTGATAAAAATCATTTCCATTTTTTTTCTTATTGTATAAAGTGTTTATTGTTTAAATTTTAAATGATGAAATTTAGGTTGGGTATAGATGTTGCATAGATTCTTTAGTGGTTGATTATGTTGTGGTTTTCACATTCGATTAGAATATATGGGTCAACGATATCACTGCAGCATCTTACGATGAATGCTAGTGGGATTTGCTTATTCCCTATGCAAGTGATGTTTATCGATGACTTTGTATTTTGATCAGTTGTGTTTAATTTGGAATGTTTTTGACCGTGGAATCTGTGCAGCTGATCTATACTCAACATTTTTAAAACAAATTTTATAAAATTCATTTGTGCGAACGTATCTAAATGTTAAATTTAAGTCGGGCGTGAATGGTATATAGTTTGTAAAGTTATATTAAGGGAGGGTAATCTTAGGTTATTCATTTCATAGTTAAATTGGCTCAATGGATTGGATATATTTGTGTAATTAGTAGATGTAATATGAGATCCGCTTTGGGCAGGATTGCATATATACACTACACACCTTCTGTTTGCCTATGGATGGGTTTGTAAGTCGGCAGAAGACCGCAGTCCATTCCTATGGAGTTTTTTGTTTATTGTTCTACTTGCCAACAGATGTAACATTCCTGTTGGTGGAGAGTCAATGTCTTCTCTAATTCTACTTACTGTTCAGATGTACATTCCTGACAGTATAGTATTTTGTGTTGTCGTATCATGCTACATTGAATACATGAATGTATCAGATGGATTGGCGCCAGTTTGGTTGCGAAATTTGTTGCCTAAGGTTAAATCAGGGAAGAATATTTTCTTTTCAAATGCAGATCTATGTAGTCTATTCATACTTGACTATCTAAATAAAATATTAAACTCATTGAAACTTAGTTAAATGTAAAATTAAAAGATTAATAGAAAAATCTAAAATGTTGAATTTATTCCTCAAAATTTAAATGTTATTTTATATGTGCGTAAATAAATATTTTTATGTGTTAATTTCTGGCAGTGGCTTTTATTTATTGATATTTAAGATATAAATTAAGATATAGATTTTTATCTCTGCATCTCCGCTGAGCTAGTGACTTGGTCTAACGATCGGAATATTTAAATAAAGTGGAATCTTAACAGCGCGTATCTGCCTACTCTATAAAATTTTCTAGGTTTAAATGCCTAGATGGTGCCTTGTAGAGCAGATATCGTACTTTGCGGTTAGATTCGATTCTCACTTTCATTTTGATCATTATAATATATTTAAACTCTTCTTACCCTCCATACTACTTCTCCATCTCTCCAACTCCCTATTTTTTATTAATACTTCTATTCTTTTATCCCATTTCTTACCACTATAACACTCAACAATCCTCCTAACACAATCATCCCACCTTTTATACAAGTATACCGATAAAAATTCTTTATCCAAATCTTTTGCATACCACATTACCTTTCTCACCCATCTTGTTACCTGCCCTTTACTCATAACCCAATTAAACACTATTTTGGCTATTCTTTTACTATCCATAAACTGCAACCTACCAAACATTTTCATTTTACTTTTTGCATCTCTCATATAGAAACTTGACCATCCCATTTCTCCTTGAATTGCCTCCTTTGCTGTCCACTTCTCTGCATCTAATGCATGTCTTCCTAATTCCCTTTGTACTTTCTCTAAATAATCTAAAATCATTTTACTAACACATAATGCATCATTACCATATGTTAACCCTGTTACTGCAACTCCCTTCCATACAATTCTAGCTACATCATATTTATTGTATGAAAATACTGTTAGTTTCTTTACCAAACCTTTTTTTTTTCTTTGCTTCATTTACCAATTTTTTCTCCCATTCAACCAAGCAATTTTCCTGATTACATAAGATGATTCCCAAATACCTATATCTATCCACCTCACTTAACTTTATATCCCCCAATAAAAAACTACATCCTCTCTTTCCCCAGTATTAACCATCATTATATTTGATTTTTCTTCACTAAATTTAATTCCCATCTCTTTACCCACCCTTGCACATGTCTTCAACATAATATCCATATCTTCTTTTCTTTCTGCACATAAAAAGATATCATCTGCAAAAAAAGACCCGACAAAGTATATACTCCTTTGCCACCTATTAATGGTATCTCTACCCTTCTTCCTAGTCTTTTTATTGCTTTTTCCATTTCACTCAAAAACAACAAAAACAAAATCGGTGACATAGGGCATCCTTGCCTTAATCCCACTCCATTTTTAACTTTAACTGATTCTATATCCTCTAATTGGTAAGTATAATAATTATTTTCATATAATTTCTTAATAATATTTACTAAAGCTTCATCCATTCCCAAATTGGATAATCTTACCCATAATCTATTTCTATTTACTCTATCATATGCTTTCTCTATATCTATAAAACTCATATATAATAATCTACCTGAATTCCTACTCATCTCCATAAGTTGTGTGACTACAAACAAACTATCTCCTATACGCCTATCTGACCTAAAACTTCCTTGCATTTCCCCCACTACATTATTCTCTTCCATCCATTTTACAACTCTTCCAGCTACCATATATGTGAAAACTTTATATAAAACTGATGTTACTGCTATCGGTCCAAAATTATTTAACTTTCTGTGATCCTTACCCTTTCCTTTAAATAATAATCTTATTCTTGTATTACTCCAACTACCCGGAAAAACTGTCTTCTGCACTATCTTATTAAAACATGATAATAACTTTGCTTTTGCTCTATGCCCTAAATTCATTACCATCTCTGCTGCACATCCATCTAAACCTCCCACCTTTTCACTTTTCAATCTCTTTCCTGTCTCATTCAATTCATTTTTTGTGAACCTAATATTCCCACTACTAACTGCTTTCATGTTTTCTATCACTAATTCCTTCATATCTAACATCTTTTCTATATCCATTACATATCTATTTAAGATTTTCTCTAGCTCGCCTCTAGAGCTACATTCTATTTTCTCATCATCTATCTCTCTTTCCCCTACATTTCTCCTTTTAATGTAATTCCAAAATTTTTAACTCCCATCTCTTCCACTTTTATTAATATCCTCCAACAATTTATTATTTAACTTCATCCTCTCTCTATAATTATCCATTTTAGCTAGCTTCTTCTTTTCCAAGTACTTTCCCCATTTAGCATTAATATCATTTTCACTTTCTTTATTCTTAATAGCACACTTATATTCTCTGCATGCTTTTTTCCTCTCCTTTACACTTTTACTAACTCTCATTTTTTATTTTTTTTATTCTTCTTCATATTCTCGACTAAAACCCTATTTGCCACTTTTTCTACTTCGCCACACCAGTCCTTATACTCACCCCCAACCAACTGCTCCATGATTTCTTCAACTTTTATTTTATACTCTTCCAACTTATTCTTATCATTCACTCTCCATCCACATCTTTCACTATTATTTCTACCTTTATTTCTATCCTCCATCACATTACTAACCATTTCTATTTCAATAAAGTTAAGATCACTATTACACACACTCTCTCTCTTCATTATCAAACACCTTAATTTTTCATATTTTATTCATTCCCTCTTTCTCTACCAATACATAATCTATTGTGTGAAATACATTATTCTTAGACCATGTGTATTGTCCATCATATACAATTGATAAATTCCCAATGCTCAAATTTACTCTTTGACAAAATTCCTTCAGAAACTGACCATTCTTATTATCTACATCATCAATTTCTTCAATATGCCCATTCATATCTTCTATAACCACTATTCTCTTCCCCTTTTCTTTAAAACTCTGTATATCCTTAACTAGGCATTCATATATACTATTGTTCCACTCCATTACAGTTTGACTATCTCCAGTGGTGATATACACTACAGCCACCATCCATTCTTGTATACCCAACCTTATTTCAAACCACAAATGTTCTTGACATTTAACAGTATTTAAATTTTTTTTCGATATAACACCTATACTACCACCCCTTTTTTGTTTTTGTTTTCTGTTTATACCCTGCCATAGTACCTCTTCCAAAATAGGTTCTTCTTCTTCTCTTAGATAAGTTTCCACTACTGCTAATACCTCAAGCCCTTCATTTTCCATTGCTTTATTTAATTCCAGCCATTTTTCTGGTCTCCTACCACCTTGCATATTCAAAAACCCAATTTTAACAATTTCTTCTTTCCTAACTACTCTTTTATAAATTCTTTTGCTTCCTTCTTCTCCATTACGTTTATAACAAACTTTCTTACCACTAATCTTACAAAACCATTCCCTCTCCACATCTACACTTATATCTAAATCAACCATCTTTTGCTTATTTCTTATATCCCCTCCATTCTTCTTCTTTTTGATAATATTACAATTTAAAAGCCCACCCCCCTTTAAAGGTTTCCTGAATTATATTCTTTAAATATCAGACTCCCTAAAACTTCACTTCCTTGTTTTCCTAAGTGCAAACCATCTTTACTATACAACTCCCTCTTTCCAATAAACCAATCCCATACATCCACAAACACAACATTATTTCTCTCACACAATTTTTTCACTCTCTCATTTATAGAACATGCCCTATCTAATAACTGCCTCTTATCAAATCTTGGTAATAAGCCCACTACTCCTACTCTTCCTTTAATCTCTCTCAAATTCCTAATCAATTCTACATACTCATCCATTACTTTCTCTGATGGCTCTAACAAATTATTAGTCCCTACCATTACATATACATCTCTACTACCTTGCTTTCTTACTTTATCTGTCACATCCCTAATTTTTGCTCCAGGCAGACATACTCTAACATACCTGCTTCTATTTTCTCTTGCAATTATATCCCCACATTCTTTTATTAGTGAATCTCCTATCAATACTGCCTCATAATCTACTTTCTCTACTCCATCTTTAACCTTTTCTACCACCTTCTGAATTTCCTTATCCATTTCTTCCTTATCATTTCTACTCAATAATTCCTTTATCTCCCCACACTTCATCTCTAACAATTTTAACTTTACTTCTACATCCTTCATTTCTTCCTCTATCTTACTTATTCTCTGTCTAACCATCTCCATTGCATTACTACTTCCTTCACCCATATTTTCTGACACTCCACTAAAACCATACTCTGTCCTATCTTTCTTAACTACATTTTGCTCCCTCTCCTCTGACTTTCTCTCTAGACTACCTACACTTAAAAACCACTTTCTCACCTCTTTAATCACATTTATACACTGACTACATATCCAGAAACCTGTTACATCCTTCCTATTCTTATTCAAACATTTCAAATGATACACCTCAGCACACACTGTACACTCTACTACTGCTCGTCTAACTCCTTTCTGTCGATCGTATATACATTGTGCCACACAAATGGAATCCATATTCTTATTTTTCAAATCACCTATTCTATATTTGATTCTTCAAACACCCTTATACTTAAAATAAAAAAAACTTTTTTACTTTTTCCCAAGCTTGATCAAACTACAAACATGTGTTTACTAACGTTAGGCCTTTTATCTCAAAATAAATGCCAATTTTAAAATTTAAAAAACTCTCAGTAACAAACTTAACTAAAACGAATTAAACTTATATACAATTTTTTATAAATACCTCTTTATAATACCTCACCTAGTCTTCAAACACACTTATACAGAAAAATAAAACTTTTTTACTTTTCCCAAACCTGATCAAAACTATACCCACGTGTCTTCTAATGTTAGGCCTCCCAAAAAAACGTTACCTTTTTTCTCAAACCAAATACCTATTTTAAATTCAAAAAACCTTCAGTAACAAACTTAACTAAAACAAATTAAACTTAGATACAACTTTTTTATAAATATCCTTATGCTATCACACATTCAACAGGAACAACTTTTTTTTTTTAAAAAAAAAAAACTTCTAACCTAAAATGGCAAACGAAAATCTTTCAGACAGTTAAACACAAAAATTTTCAATCTTTCAAATAACTCACTTTCTCGATCACAATTTTACTCTCATTCACAATAATTATTTTTTATCTGACTCTCTCAAAAGATCAATCTCACACATAAAGAAAAACAGAACTAAAACAAATTTTAAAAATATCCAAATTCAACTTAGCTCCGTTTGCTTCCAACGCCCAGATACGTAGTGATCTGGTGATGCCCTCTGTGACAGAATGGATTGAGTGTCCAGTACAATATATATATTGTAACCTTCTTACTAATCTAATCTAGTCAGCATACATGTTTGGGAACCATATATTTCTCTGTAACCTTCTATCATAGGGTGACATATTCTTCTCTGTAACCTTCTATAGTTAACAATCAATCTAATCTAGCCTCTCATTTTAGGATGACTAAATCCTCCTATGTAACCTTCCTAGCAACAACTAATCTAGAATATCCACCTAAAAATGAATGTTAACTAAAGAGATGATTTCTTTATTGCCTAAGCTCGCATGAAACTATAAACTTAAAGAAAATCACAAGGTGATTAATGAAGATAATCATTTCTGGTCAAACTAGCTTTAAAATCCACAAACAAACAAACAAAATAAATTTAATATTCGACAAACCAATAAATAAATAATAATTAGATCGATGGAATGAATATAAAATTAAAATTATAAATTAAGCAATAGGTGAATTAGGATGTAGATGACTAAATGGATGATGAAATTAAGTGATAATTAAATAATAAAATGAAATTAGTCTGAGAATGAAGAGAAAAAAATGAAGATGTATCAGAATAATGAGTGATTAAGGTGATGGTAGAATAAGAGTTAATGGATGATGCAGACGATAATGGAATAAGAGCTAGTGAATGGTGAGTTAATTAGGATAATGAATTAGGATGAAAGAAGAACAAAGAAATAAAAAAAGATTAAAATGACAGATGAGAAGAATGATGATGATGGAAGATAATGTCCAGAACTCTAAATTGATATCGAATTAAATGATCATAACTAAATAAAATAGGGATTTCAAGCTTACCAAAACCAGAATATTCACCATAAAGTCAAAACAAGCTATACATTTAAGACAAAAGAAGCAATTTATACTTTAAAGTTTGGTTGACTTTTTATAAAACAGTAAATGTAATACAACTCAAATCCAACTACAATAAATAACTAGATATAGAATTTACCATAAATTCAAATCCTAATTGCAAATTAATAACTTATTCTTCTCAGGGTTACAAAATATAGTTGGGTCAGTGAGAAGGATTTTGCCACTACCCAAATATAATGCACAAAGCAGCTCTTAATAAAATATTGAATTAACAAACAATATTTATTAATTTCAAAGAAACTTTATAAACTCCATAACTATTACATACTTGGAGCTTCAAGAATTTTATGAATAACTTTTCAATAGCTAAACACAATAGCTTACCAACTTCTTTTCTCTATTAATTATAAACAATGTGATCAAGATCAGTTAATTATAGATCTGTGGGTTGAAATAAACTGATTAAACCAATATTAAGTGTTTATCTTTTAGTATACCACTTAAAATAATAAGCACTCTAGGTTACTAATATTTGATTATTAAGTAATGATGCCTTACATGTACTCATAAATCACAGAGCTTACCAAAATTATTATGATATACCAACATATAGTTACTTATATTATATTGATCGATGATGATTTCCATATAATAAGATGATATGTTGATAGCAATAACAATAATAATGTGTGTGTGTTGATTAGCAATAAGACTACTCACAACTAAATAAATTTTTAACACAACAATATTTATCTACATTATTTACAACTTTATTTCTGACAACTTGCATGAACTAAAATTAATACATTAAATAGAACAGGGATTGAGAATAATTGGTATCCCATTGACTATACACATAGTAAGTAAGACAAATTAATACAGTGATATTCATAGTATCGCTATTATTATTGGATATATTTCTATTATTATTTTATTTCATAGAATAAGATAGTTAAACTTTTTTTAAGCTAGCTTAACATTTAAATTATAAAACAAAATATATTTAGGTCTTTAAGAAATACTCAACATTTTAATTTAAAACTCTACATTATAATTTAGTGTATTAAACTGTAGCTATTTTATCTGTCCGAATATGATAAAGGCAATTATCATATGCAGCACAATTAATAATTTATTATTTACTATAAAAGATTCACTGTATTAATGTGGGGACAGACAACCTAAGTCAAATGCACACATGACCCCCACAACATTACCTATGTCCACAATCTAATCATTTAATAGTTAACTTATCTTACCGATCCATCAGCGAGTCACTGCTTGATGAAGATAAATCTACATTGTCCATGTATATCTTTTGCTCTTTCATATAGAAGTTCTACAATCGCTAGTAAGTTTTGGTTTGGTTTGTTTATAAACTGATGAAGATCCTACAACCTCATAAAGACACTATTCCAATTAGCAAACACTATAGTTAGACCAGTGTCCCTTAACCTAACTTTATCTTATCATTGCTATTTGATTTGGAAATACTAAACTTCACCATACACGGTTGAAAACTAACTAAATAACTTCATGAGAGATCTAACAATAAAGGAGGCTATACAAAACAACATGATAGTTGTACAACAATATGGCCAATTCTAATACCTTTTCATGGGTATAAAAGTGTGGGCATTGTCTCATCACAGGAAAATAGAATTCAGACCATGGGTATCATCCTCTCTTTTGGGATTAACTATGCTACCTAAGCACTAACTATTAATCAGCCTCAACAATATCATCCTCTCATTTAATCAGCAATGGGAGATATTTCCATCAGCCCATGCACAATATTAATATTAATATTACTCTATTTGATGCCATTATATGTGGCACATACTTATCAGCTGAAAGCTGTCATGAATCCTTATCAATACCATAGCAAGGTAAAATAATTCTAACAATAAAAGTGGAAACATCAATATTCCATTTCACAATGCAGAAACTATTAATGTATTAATAAACAAACCACCAATATAAAACTCAAATGACCATTAATTATTTTAAAATAATAATTATACTTTTATTATAGCAAGCCATACACATGTAAACAATGAAGATCAGCCTACATTGTATATTTACAGTGGACATGTTCATTCATAGACAAAATTAAGAAATGAAAATTGCTTATATTAATTATTTCATATAATAAAACAATTGGGTCATTATATGTATAACTTTGACAAATAGGTTTATCCACATTTTTTTTATAGATAATTTTCCCAAATTGAATTTGTAAGTCTATTATAATCTTTAAAACAAACTTTTTCAAATCATTTCTTCATTTATTTATCAATGTCAGCATAGTGAGATAATATTTAAATGCTTCCAAGGTAGTACAATTAAAAGATGTTTATCCATACTTTCTGTAAATAATTTTCCTTAAATAAGTTTGTAGTTTCATTAACATTAACAAGCTCAACTTTTTAAAATCATTTTTTTGATTTATTTTGTTTTCCGCTCTGCGAAGACATCTGTCATAATTTTAAATGATCAGGGCAATTTTAAAATATCTTAAGATATTATTAATTTGTAAGTTGCACAAAAAAGACAAAAAGGAAATATTTATTTATTTATTTCTATGTTTAACAATATTAAGAAGAATTTATTCAATTGTGAGAAATTATCAATCTGTCATTTTTCTATTTTCAATAACTAAGCAAATTCGTGCTGAAAACCAGTGGGCAGATGAGTTCTCTTCTGTACTGAGAATAATAAATGAATTCATGCATTTTTCTTTTTAAATTGATTAAACTTTGTATGATTTAAAAAAAAATGAATTTTAAAATTTGTCTACTTGATATTTTCTCACTTTTATTCAATATTATTTTGAATTATATTTTATAAAGAGTACAATTTATAAGCAAATGTATTTTTCTGCTTTATACTTAAGAGTGCATGAAAACTAAAACATTTTAGTCTTTGTCTTTTAAGTCTAAATAATTTTTGTGTTATTTTTAAATCTGAAAATTGACAAATACAAACTAAATAAAAGTAGTTGCTTACATTTTCTAGAATTGTTCTTTGTTTGAAATAGTATATGTTGAGGCAAATAATTATCCAGATAGTGGTCATTCCAGCTTCTCCAGTATGCCCATTAGAAATCATAAGATCAATGAAAAACAGTGTTGAAATAATACAAGTTTTTAAAATTTCTACTCCATCCTTTTAATTCCACACAATCCTGAAATTTTGTTCCATTTAATTCACAAGGTTATTACTTTTCAGCTTTTCTTTTTACTTTATTTTTTTATATAAGTGTAGAATTGAAGCCTTTTTAATCTGATTTTCTTCTCTTAATAGCCCCTTCCTACAGACTTTGTTATATTATATATACCTTGTATTACAGTGTATTATGGTATTAATTGGAACAATAACTAACAGTGTGAATAAATTAATTTGTCCCTCTAGTGACGACCACCTAGACTTTCATATCATTTTAGATTGCAATACAATATACTTAAAGATTGTTTTAAAAAAATTTAGAAGAATAATAAATTAATTTTGTTGTTGTTTTTTTAATTACTGTTTAATAATAATAATAAAGTGCTAAATATTTTCATTGGTTTTATATTATTAAAATATTATTTGAAATGGAGCTGTCACTGGAACATGTGATAAAAATGTTTATGGAATAAATATTCACTCAATCAGATTTTTCAGTGTCTTTAACAGCCCAAGTCATCATCACTTTCAGGATATTTATGGGTGAGTTTTTGATTAATTGAAAAATTATAATCCAACAAGCATTTCAATCTATAACTGATTTTTACACACTGATTTTCAATATATTAATAAATTGTTACTATTTAAATTTTTTTATACTGGACCACTGAATAAAGCTTAATGTGATAGAGCTAAAACCATATGGTTACAATATATATATATATATATATATATATATATATATATATATATATATATATTGTGATGATCACACATACTCTGACCACATATATATATATATCTAATATTAAATAATATTAAATATTGTGTTTTTGAATACTAGTAAAAGAATTGAAAACCTGTGAAAAAAGAAATGTCTTAATTAATGAAAGAGAGGGAAATAGAATCAGAAAGATTCTTATCTGTTACCCTCTAAAGTTAAGATTTTGGTAAAATAAAAATATTTAAAGGTAGAAAGATTGAAATCGTCTATTTAGCTTAAGATCAAAAAAAAAAAGAAAGAGGAAATATGAATGAAATAAAGACTAAAAAATGATTTACAAGAAAAGGTAAAAGTTTGAAGCATTAAATCAGATTAAAATAGTAGCTAAAACATGACAATAGATAAGGATCTAGTCCATAAAAGTACACATTTTGATGATAAAATGAAATGTGTGTGTAGAGTATGTATGGATAAAGACAGCAATAATTAATGCTTGTCAAAATAAAAATCATTTTATTAAAAATTTATTTTATTGAAAGGAAAAGGAAAGAAATAAGAAATAAATGTAAATATTGCTACGAGATTGTGTAAAAGTAAATTTGTATAAATTGCTTAAGGCATATTTTAAAAAAAAGGTGTGAATGGAAAGCTAAAAAACAAAAAGATCAAGACAATAAAAGAATGTGAAAAAATGTAATTAAAAATATGTGAAAAAATGTAATTAAAAATATTGAAGTTCAAAAAGTTCTCATTGAGACTTTGGTGGAGACACTGCTCTGATAATAAGCAGATATAATTGAGAGAAAGCAGACCTAAGAATTTTTTAAAGTTAAAAAAAAAACAACAGAAAAAAAAAAACCAGAAACATAGTGGAAGGACTCCAATGTAGAAACAAATCATTAAATAAACAGGAAAATGATTTCTAACATACGTGACGCTTCAAGAATGTGTGGCTAAGGGCCATCGCAATCGCTGGCTGATTCAGACTCATCATGCTCAAACAGTTCTCATCGCCATGTAACTTGTAACTACTGCTGATGTAGTGCCTGCTGGATAATTTGCTTGCCATGCCCTTGATGTCCTAATATGGAGAAGTTGACACAAACCAAGTCCAACCTAAGAGCGTGTGTTCCTTGTTAAATAAGTGGAGGAATTCCATGTGGTGGTCAGCAGGACCTCAACTTACTTCAGAGACTAAAGAAAACTTAGGTAAATTATATATCACACCTTTATAGACATATGTGCACCTACCTTTAATTTCAACATTTGCCAATTCCTGATATTAGTGATATAGACAATATTTAAACTTTTCTAATACATGGAATGATGACTATAAATGTATAATCATTTTTAGGATTTTTTTTAATATTTACTCATAGCATTATATCCAAAAAATTTGTTTCTAATGTGTGTAAAATGTTTCAACTGATTTTTTGTTGTTTATTTTGTTATATTAAATACTTCTTATTTATTTAAATCAGTTTCATCTTATTCTTTGCCATTACAGACAGTATTATATCTGTAGGGGTTTGGGGAATAATTATTACTCCATTTTGAGTACTAAAATAACATGTGAGGTTAATGGGCAGTATTCTTGATCCCATTTAACTTTATAAATTATCCAAGCACTGTAATTCTTTAAATATTACTGCAGTCGAGAGACAGTTCACTGGGAAGGATAACCTGGGGCAATATCCATATAATCACAGGTTCAGTCAAGTATGGATATAGATTTGTTTATGCCCATATGTTCTTTCTGCTTGTGGTAGTGGAAAGTGGATGACTTTGAATTTTAAGAAATCCTTATTATATATAAATAAAAGGGAAGTTTGGCATTCGATCGTCATTTATTCCATTACATTTTGGGGGCCAATCCAGGATCTATTGCTGTACAATTAGTAATCACACGTTGGATAAATTTGATAAAATAACGTAAATATTTTTTTTAAAAAAATAAAGAAATATATATTTTAAAAAAAATATATAAAATTAGTTTGAGAAGCGAAGATGAGGGGGATTTTTTTTGCACTTTATAATACTTTATATACATGTTTCGATGTCAAATGTGTACAAAGGATATAGAAGGAAGGGAGAAAATTTTAATATTAATATAAGTTTTTCAAGTTCGTTGTGACGTATTTAATTTAAGACAAGAATCATTCCAATATAATCGCCATGAACAAAGAATTGATTATCTCAATGTAATTGCTGTTAACAGAATATAAATTGTTTCAGTCAAGTAGAAAAAAAAAAGAATAAAACAAAGTTTCAGGAAGGTTTTAATGATAAATAATAAAAATAGTCGCATATATATGTTAAGTTGAAAAAATATATATGTGGGATTTAATAGTCGCATATTTCAGTTAAGTTGAAATATAAAATGTATGTATGATTTTATAGCAATCAATAAAGTACAAACGGAATGTATAATGTAAGATATTAGAAAGTGGAAAAAAGAAAATGTGTGTGTGAATTTGAAATAGCCTTAACAATAAAAAGAGCAATAAACGAATACACTTAGGATTACAATATATCTGCAACTCGAATTTGTTGAATTATAGTTAAACATGAAAATACATAATCATGTCATTTATTTAAGTATAGTAAGTAAAAGTTTGCATATGTAGTGAAAAGAAAAGGACAGTCATCAAAGTAGGGCAGGCAGTCAAATGAATCTAAGGAAGGTAGACAAAATGGTGAACCAGAGCATGGGTGTTTGGATTGGCTAGTGATTTGTATAATAAAGAATGAAAATAACAAATCAAAATAGAAAGGAAAAAAGCAGCAGAGAAAATAATAATAATAATAATAATAAATACATATCAAGAAGGGTTAAATAAAATTATATTTATTCATACAAGGTCCCAAACTAAAATGGATCATCAAGTAAATGATGTGAAAAAAATGGATGAATATAAGGAGAGAGAAGTGAAGGATGAAATAAGCATTAGTGAGGTAATGAGTATGCTCATGCAAATGAGAATGGAGCAACAGCAGTTTATGAAAAAATACCTGGACAGAAAAAAGAAAATGATGGAAGAAGGGTGTGTGAAGTTATCAATAAAGAATAACAAAAGAATTGCTGAAGCTGTAGAAGAAATTAAGAAATAACTTCACTCAGCAATCAGCAGAAAGAGATACAAGCAAGTGGAATGAACCAGAAAGCATAAAACTATATGAGTGTGAGGAATTAGATAGGGCAGAGGAGACTGAGAAAAAGTCAGCAGAGTTTGATCTGAAAGTAGAACAGAGGGCAGCTGGAAGGGAAAATAAAGAAGTTAGATCGAGAAGAATTTGAAGTGACAAGATTAAAAAACAATAGGATGCTGGCAAAACACAGTGGGATGTAAGCCAGATAGTCAAGGCAGTATAAAGGTTAGACACAAAATTACAAAGACAGTATAAGTAGGTGAGCCAGGAACAGTGCAAATACAGAAGTAAAAGGCAAAGAACCAAGAATCACTGGAGAATATACATATATGGGTTTGGGAAATCACATGGATTATCCTATCAGGTTCCATCAGTTTCTAAAGATACAAGTTTTCTCTGGAGACCCTGGAGAAAACCCTATGGAGCATTTGGGAAGCCTCAAACAATATTTCAAGTTCATCAGGATGAATGAGGAGGCCAAGATAGCAGTTGCCTGCAGTCATTTGCAGGGTGAATCACAAGTGTGATAGATCTCACTGTTCCAGAAGCCCATGACATTTTCAGGATACCATAAAGTGTTTATAACCAGTTATTGGAGTGAGAAACTCTAAGAAAACATCTGCATCAGTTAGCATAGGAGAAATGGAGACTGAAGAAATCATTTACAACATTCTTTTGCCATCAAGTAACCAAGTTACAGATGATGACAGCTAATCCATTATCTGAAATGCAAATAATCTGGATGATTAGGCATGGGTTCCTGAGAGATATTGAACAGACACTAATTAGTTTGGAGAGAAAGACAGTGAACCAAGTTGCTGAGTTGCTAATTACATTGGATAGCACCAGCACTGACCAGAAGGATGATGGATATAAATCTAGCCTGCCTTGGACCACAGTAGAGACGGAATAGAGCTTCAGGAAGCCAAAGGGAGTGGAAAACTCCTGCAGGTGCAAATAGCAAATCTAGGCTATGGTAAAGGGAGAGAAACATTGGAAATGGCTCTTCAGATATGTCAAAAATTAGCGACTGAGATGGAATGACTTTTAATCAATGCACTCTTCGATTTGGGAAGTCAGATCTCGATAATGTTTCAGGAACCATTTGGCAGATTAAAGGATGGCTGCTCAGACCTCAGGGTGCTGCCACTAAAATCAGGACAGGTGCTGTTG
This sequence comes from Epiperipatus broadwayi, assembly GCA_028023455.1. Classification (NCBI taxonomy): domain Eukaryota; kingdom Metazoa; phylum Onychophora; class Udeonychophora; order Euonychophora; family Peripatidae; genus Epiperipatus; species Epiperipatus broadwayi. Next base: position 51,014 of record JAQFVV010013096.1, read on the forward strand.
GTGAACAGAAAAAGTGTAGGTCTACATAAGAATAGAGATTGCAGGAGAAAGGTTTGACCATGTATTAGTGATCTGGAGGATTTGATCCATGACATTGTATTAGGTTCTGATTTCATGCGTAAGGTGGGATGCATACTAAATTTCAAACAGGGCTGTGCTTAGATAAATGGCACATGGCTGAACTTTGTAAAAAAACCAAGATGGTGGAGGAGTTTATCAGGAAAATTTTTTTTGCACAGAATGCCTTGATGGAGATATAATAGGAAAATATAGTGGGTAAATCAACATTGCTAGACAATAACCAGAGGGATAGGCAGAGGAAGATTCTAGTGAGGAATAGCATGGGGTTATTCAAGGTTACACATATAGAATGAGACTCATGGAGGATCAGCCATATCAGGCTCATGCTTACCCGATACCATACCAATATAAGTGAGAAGTTGAGGAGCAGATAGATAAGATGCTCAAATAAAAGGTTATTTTAAAGTGTTCATTCCCATTTAACAATCCTATCATGATGGGGAAAAAGGGAATGGATCCATCCGATTATGTTTAGATGTGCAGCACCTGAATAAGATAACTATTCTGTACATTAATGCCCCACCCCCTATAAGTGATGTACTCACAAGATTTAAAGGGAAAAGAGTATTTTTGATGTTCGGTTTGACAGCCAGTTACTGGCAAATCAAACTACATCTTAAAGATCAGAAATACATGACATTTCGATATGATGGACATGCATACAATTTTAATAGGTTCCATTCATATTGAGAAATGGTGGGGTAAGGCTTGTCTGATGTTTGGATCAGTATTAGATAAGATAAAGAGCTTTATCATGATGTATGTGGACACCATTGTCATTGCATCTGAGAATATTGAGGAACATTTCATCATGTGGAAGGGTTCTTGGAGGAATGTAAAGGGAAAGGCATCAGAATTAATTTAAACAAAAGTCACATAATGATAACAGAAGTCAAATTCCTGGGCCATATCATTAGTGAGAAAGGAATAGTACCAAACCTGGAGAAGACTGTAGCCATCCAGGAATTTCATACTCCTCGGAACAGAAAACACATTAAATCTTTTCTGGATTTATGTAACTTCTATAATCGATTTTATAGAGGATTCCCACTTGACATGGAACCACTATTACATTTGTTGAAAAAAACACCATGGATATGGGAGGAACAACAAGAACAGAGCTTTCAGAGAATAAAGGCAGGCTTCGTGGAAACAGTTATGTTGGCATATCTAGACTTCAGCAAGACATTTTTCATACTAACCGATAGTAGCAGGTTCAGATTCAGAGCCACAATGTTCCAAATACAGGAAACGGGTCAACACAGGGTCTTGTGTTTTATTAGCTGTTGGCTGAAAAGCCCAGAACTTAATTATACTGTTACAAAAAAGGAGGCTCTTGCAGTGATATGGGCCTTCAAGAAATTCTGGCAATACTTGGTCAGTTCAGATATTGTGGTATTGACAGATCACAAAAGCCTTGAGTTCCTAAATCACAGTTTTCTGGCTAATAATAGGTTGTTGAGATGGATCATGTTCCTACAGAAGTTTAACTACAAAGTAGTGTAGTGCTGCAGTGTGGAGAACATTGTGGGCAATACGCTTAGTCAGTACATAATAGCAAATAGTCAACATATGAAATGTGATGAGACATGCATTGCGGTCACTGAGATAGATAGAGAACAGAAGATAGCAAGTGAGATGCATAATTTAAAGGACATTAAATGAAGGATATTGAGTGCAGACAAGTGATAGACCATTTACGGCATCAATCCATATCAGAGATAAAGGGAAACACTCTATGGAAGGACCAAAACCACTCCTGCATAAAGGGAGAACTCCTGCAATAGATTCTCAAGAGAAAAAAACAAATGCACATTGTCATACCTATGGCCTTGAGAAAACAGACAATTCAATATGTCCATGAAACATACGGTATTATGGGGTAAACAAAGTGAAGGGTTGCATTAGACATTGGTTCTACTGGCCAGAGATGCATGCTAACATTGCCAGTGTTAGTAGGACATGTGCCACCTGTGCTTGAACTAAACCACCTATGTCAGAGTAGGACTATTACAGCCCATATACACTGATCAGCTGGACTGTATATTAACTTTTATGGTCCATTGCCTGCTTTTAATAAGAGAATATACCTACTGGTCAGTCACTCATACCAATTCTAAGCAAACCATTAAGGCTCTTGAACAACATTTTAAGATGGTAGTTATCCCTACCAGGATCTTAACGAATCACAGCACACCATTTATTTCAAGCGAGTGGAAGAAATGGATCACCAAACATGGAATAAAGCACATATTGACATCAATCATCAACCCTCAGTCAAACCCATGCGAACGGATCATGAGAAAGCTTGGAGATCTGTTTCACATATACATACCTCATGATCATTGCAAGTGGTTGAAGGAAACACCATGTATAGTAAACATGATCAATATGGGCAAAGAATGAGTCCACGGGTTTCGAACCCATTTGGCTACATTTTGAAAAAAATATCCCATGCCCATTTAGATTACCTATCGGAACCAAAGCAGTAAATAGGAGAAGGGACATGGAGTGAGCACATAACCAGATGGAAAAATGGGTGAAATAAGAAAACAAAGGTTAAAGGGTGTGGAAAATCAATTCAGGATAGGTGATGAAGTCATGGTGAGGGTGTACCCCATGAGTCACCCAGCACAAAATATATTTAAGAAGTTCCAACCCATTTATGAAAGACCATACATGGTCCAAAAGCAGTATGGGAGTAATGCGTTCATCATAGCCCAGGGAACAAAGAAAAAGGAAGTGTACAATGCTCAATCACTAAGGCTATTCTGGAGAAAAAAAAACCTCCAGATAAAACATAAGCACAATCATAAAGAAAGGATGGATTCACTGGTACAATATTGGAAATGTACTGGGTCAAGATTAATGGAAAATGGACTTATGAGAATAAGAAATATTAATCATGAAAATATAAGGGAAGAATGAGCCAGTAAATGGCCAAAGAGTGTAGAAGAATACTATACTCAAACTAAGACAAACCATCAGTTCAATAGTAGTGTGAGATCATAGATAGAGGCTGGAGGTATTTGGAAATAGATATTGTAGGTAGGATCTTAGCAGTATATATAGTAAGCCATCTCTGGTATATATTCATGCATGAGTTCTGTGGTGCACCAGATCTTATTAGTTAGAGAAGACAGGTACAGAGATCCTCTTCTTATATAATGACTCACTGGATTAAAATGGCCAGTTAGATATTTGATAAATATCATGAGTCAGTGAAATATAAACCAATGTATGGCGAAAAAAACCCTTATAAAAAAAATAAGCTATCAGTAAATATTCTGAGCTCATGGATGAGCTAGATAAAAAATGCCAGTCAGCCAACCCACCTCAGTATAGTGACCAAAATTGTCACCTAGAAAGATATAGTTAGTAAAATGTGGGGTATGAACAGGTTTAATCGAGTCTCAGAGATATCCTGTGTACTCAAACCTGTATATACAATTAGGAGGCAGAAATCAACTTGCATATTGTTTATAGCTAAATTAAAACGGTTTGGTAATGCTGATTGGATTGTCAGAGAAGGAATGTAATTTGCCTGGTCACCTTTCTAGGAATAGTCTCACCACTAAGTCAAGTCATATTAGGAGTACATGGATATGAGAGGGTCATAACAGTAATTAAGAGTTCCTAGCTTTTAATCCATTAAATTAATTTTTTTTAAAGAAAAAATTTTAAAGGGAGAAACCATGTAATGTGATCATCGCACATACTGTGACCACACATAAATATACATTTAACATTAAATAATATTAAATATTGTGTTTTTGAATACTAGTAAAAGAATTGAAAACCCACGAAGAAAGAAATGACTTAATTAATGAAAGAGAGGGAAATAGAATCGAAAAGATTCTTATCTTTTACTTTCCAAAGTTAAGATTTTGGTAAAGTAGAAATATTTAAAGGTAGAAATATTGACATCATCTATTTAGCATAAGATAAAAAAAAATGAAAGAAGAAATATGAATGAAATAAAAAAAATGAAAGAAGAAATATGAATGAAATAAGAACTAAAAACTGATTTGTAAGAAAAAATAAAAGTTTGAAGAGTTTAAATCACATTAAAATAGAAGTTAAAACCTGATAATAGATAAGGCTCTAGTCTATAAAAGTACACATTTTGATGATAAAATGAAATGTGTGTGTAGAGTATGTATGAAGATGGATAAAGACAGCAATAATTAATGCTTGTCAAAATAAAAATCATTTTATTAAAAATTTATTTTATTAAAAGGAAAAGAAAAGAAATAAATGTAAATATTGCTACGAGATTGTGTAAAAGTAAATTTGTATAATTTGCTAAATTTGTATAAATTGCTTAGGTTGTATTAAAAAAAGAGGTGTGAATGGAAAGCTAAAAAACAAAAGTATCAAGAGAATAAAAGAATGTGAAAAAATGTAATTAAAAATATTGGAATTCAAAGAGTTCTCATCAAGACTTTTGTGAAGACACTGCTCTGATAATAAGCAGATATAATCGAAAGAAAGTAGACCTAAGAATCCTTTATGGTTAAAATAATAACAAAAAAAACCCCCCAGAAACATAGTGAAAGGACTTGTATAAAGAGGAAAATGATTTCTAACATACAGGATGCTTTAAGAATGTGTGGCTAAGGGCATCACGATCACTGGCTGATACAGACTCATCATGCTCAAATGGTTCCTGTCACCATATAACAACTGCTGATGTAGCTCCTGCTGGATGATCCGCTTGCCATGCTCTTGATGTCCTAACACGGAGAAGTCACCACAAACCAAGTCCAACCTAAGAGTGATCATTCCCTGCTAAGGAAGTGGAGGAATTCCATGTGGTGGTCAGCAGGACCTCAACTTACTTCAGAGACTTAAGAATATGTAGATAAATTATATATCACACCTTTATAGACATATGTGCACATACCTTTAATTTCAACAATTGCCAATTCCTCATATTAGTGATATAGACAATATTTAATAAACTTTTTTCTAATACATAAAATGACGACTATAAATGTATAATCATTTATGGAATTTTTTTATATATTTACTCATAGCATTATATCCAAAAAATTTGTTTCTAAAGTGTGTAAAATATTTCAACTGATTTTTTTGTTGTTTATTTTGTTATATTAAATATTTCTTATTTATTTAAATCAGTTTCATTTCGTTCTTTGCCATTTCAGACAGTATTATATCCATAGGGGTTTGGGGAATAATTATTACTCCATTTTGAGTACTAAAATAACATGTGAGGCTAATGGGCAGTATATTCTTGATCTCATTTAATTTTATAAATTATCCAAGCGCTGTAATTCTTTAAATATTACAGCAGTCGAGAGACAGTTGACCGGCAGAATAGAATACCCTGGGGCAATATCAGTATAGTCACAAGTTCAGTCAAGTATGGATATAAATTTGTTTATGCCCATATGTTCTCTCTGCTTGTGGTAGCAGAAGGTGGATGATTTTGAATTTTAAGAAATCCGTATTTTATATAAATAAAAGAGGAGTTTGGCATTCGATCGTCGTTGATTCCATTACATTTTGGGGGCCAATCCGGGATCTATTGCTGTGCAATTAGTAATCACATGTTGGATAATTTTGATAAAATAACGTAAATATTTTTTTTAAAAAATAAATAAATATATATTTTAAAAAATATATAAAAAATTAGTTTAGTAAATCAGAGTGGTGAGAAGCGAAGATGAGGGGGGTAATTTTTTTTTTGCATTTTATAATACTTTATATATGTGTTTAAATGTCAAATGTGTACAAAGGATATAGAAGGAAGGGAGAAAATTTTAATATTAAAAAAGTTTTTGAAGTTCGTTGGGACATATTTAATAAAAGACAAGAAGTATTCCAATTTAATCACCATGAACAAAGAATTGACTATCTCAATGTAATTGCTGTTAACAGAATATAAATTGTTTCAGTCAAGTAAAAAAAAAAAGAATAAAACAAAGTTTCAGGAAGGTTTTAATGATTAAATAATAAAAATATTTGCATATATATGTTAAGTTGAAAAAATATATATGTGTGATTTAATAGTCGCATATTTCAGTTAAGTTGAAATATAAAATATATGTAGGATTTTATAGCGATCAATAAAGTACAAATAAAATGTATAACATAAGATAGTAGGAAGTGAAAAAAATAAATGTGTGTGTGAATTTGAAATAGCCTTAACAATAAAAAGAGCAATAAATGAATACACTTAAGATTACAATATATCTGCAACTCGAATTTGTTGAATTATAGTTAAACATCAAAATACATAATCGTGTCATTTATTTGAGTAAAGTGAGTAAAAGTTTGCATACGTAGTGAAAAGAAAAGGACAGTCATCAAAGTAGGGCAGGAAGTCAAATGAATCTATGGCAGGTAGACAAAATGGTGAACCAGAGCATGGGTGTTTGGATTGGCTAGCAATCTAAATACGAATTATCATATAATAAAGAATGAAAATAACAAATCAAAATAGAAAAGAAAAAACAGCAGAGAAAATAATAATAATAATAATAAATACATATCAAGAAGGGTTAAATAAAATTATATCTATGCATACAAAGTCCCAAACTAAAATGGACCATCAAGTAAATGAAGTGAAAGAAATGGATGAATATAAGAAGAGGGAAGTGAAGGATGAAATAAACTTTAGTGAGGTAATGGGTATGCTCATGCAAATGAGAATGGAGCAACAGCAGTTTATGAAGGAATACCTGGACAGAGAAGAGAGAATGATGGAAGAAGGGTGTGTGAAGTTATCAATAGAAAATAACAAAAGAATTGCTGAAGCCATAGAAGAAATTAAGAAATAACATCATCCAGCAATCAGAGGAAAGAGATACAGGCAAGTGGAATGAACCACAAAGCATAAAACTATATGAGTGTGAAAAATCAGATAAAGCAGAAAAGACTGAGATAAAGTCAGCAAAGTTTGATCTGAGAGTAGACATAGGGCAGCTGGAAGGGAAAATAAGGAAGTTAGATCAACAGGAAAAATTTGAAGTGACAAGATTCGAAAACACAAAATTTCAAAGACAGGATAAGTAGGTCAGCCAGGAACAGTGCAAATACAGAAGTAAAAGGCATAGAACCAAGAACCACTGGAGAATATACAGATATGGGTTAGGGAAATTGCATTGATTATCCTATCAGGTTCCATCAGTTTCTAAAGATACAAGTTTTCTCTGGAGAGCCTGCAGATAACCTTATGGTGCACTTGGGAAACCTCAAACAATATTTCAAGTTCATAAGTATGAATGAGGAGGCCAAGATAGCAGTTGTCTGCAGTCATTTGCAGGGTGAATCACAAGTGTGATGGAAAATTCACTGTTCCAGAAACCCACGACATTTTCAGGATACCATAAAGTGTTGATAACCAGTTATTGAAGTGAGAAATTCCAAGAAAACATGCTGCATCAGATAGCACAGGAGAAATAGAGACTGGAAAAATCATTTACAACATTCTTTTGCCATCAAATAGCCAAGTTACGAATTATGACAGCTAATCCATTATCTGAAATGCAAATAATGTGAATGATTAGGCATGGGTTCCTGAGAGATATTGAACAGACACTAAATAGTTTGAAGAGGAAGACAGTGGACCAAGTTGCTGAGTTGCTAAACACATTGGATAGCACCAGGACTGACCAGAAGGATGATGGATATACAACTAGACTGCCTTGGACCACAGTAGAGACCGAATAGAGCTTTTGGAGGTCAAAGGAAGTGGAAAACTCTAGCAGGTGCAAATAGCAAACCTAGGTTATGGTGAAAGGAGAGAAACATTGGAAATGGCTCTTCAGATATGTTGAAAATTAGTGAATGAGGTGTAAGGACTTTTAATCAATGCACTCTTTGATTTGGGAAGTCAGACCACGATAATGTCTCAGGAAACATTTGGCAGATTAAAGGATGGCTGCTTGGAGATCAGGGTGCTGCCATTAAAATCAGTACAGGTGCAGTTGGCGAACAGAAAAAGTGTAAAGCTAGAGTCTCAGCAGGTCTATGTAAGAATAGAGATTGTGAGAGAAAGACTTGACCATGTATTGGTCATCTGGAGGGTTTGATCCATGTCATTGTATTAGATTCTGATTTCATGCATAAGGTGGGATGCATACTGAATTACAAATGGGGCTGTGCTGAGATAAATGGCACATGGCTGAACTTTGTGAAAAAACCAAGACAGTGGAGGAGTTTATCAGGGAAATTTTTTTTCACAGAATGTCTTGATGGATAGAATGGAAAAATATAGTGGGTGAATCAACATTCCTAGACAATAACCAGAAGGATAGTTGGAGGAAGATTCTAGTGAGGAATAGCATGGGGTTATTCAAGGTGAGCATCAAATAAGACTCATAAAGGACCAGCCATATCAAGCTCATTCTGCCCTGATACCATACCAATATAAGTGAGAGGTTGAGGAGCAGATAGATAAGATGCTCAAATGGAATGTTATTTTAAAGTGTTCATTCCCATTTAATAATCCTATCGTGATGGGGAAAAAGGGGATGATCCATCCAATTATGCATAGATATGCAGCACCTGAATAAGATAACTATTCTGGACATTAAGGCCCCACTACTATAAGTGATGTACTCACAAGATTTAAAAGGAAAAGGGTATTTTCAATGTTTGATTTGACAGCCAGTTACTGGCAAATCAAGCTACATTTTAAAGATCGAAAATACATGGCATTTTGATATGATGGACACACATACAATTTTAATAAGGTCCATTCATATTGAGAAATAGTGAGGTTGGGTTTGTCCGATGGTTGGATCAGGTATTAGATAAGATAAAGAGCTTTATCATGATATATGTGGATAACATTGTCATCACGTCTGAGAATATTGAGGAACATTTCGTCATGTGGAAGGGTTCCTGGAGGAATGTAAAGGAAAGGCATCTGGATTAATTTAAAGAAACATCACAAGATGATAACAAATGTCAAATTCCTGGGCCATATCATTAGTGAGAAAAAAATAGTATCAAACCTGGAGAAGATTGTAGCCATCCAGGAATTTCCTACTCCTCAGAGCAGAAAACACATTAAATCTTTTTTGGGTTTATGTAACTTTTATAATCGATTCTATAGAGGGTTCTTACTGGACATGGAGCCACTATTACATTTGCTGAAAAAAGAAACACCATGGATATGGGAGAAACAACAAAAACAGAGCTTTCTGAGATTAAAGGCAGGCTTCATGGAAACAGTTATGTTGGCATATCCAGACTTCAGCAAGACATTTTTCATACAAACCGATAGTAGCAGGTTTGGATTTGGAACCACAATGTTCCCAATACAAAATGGGGGTCAACACAGGGTCTTGTGTTTTATTAGCTGTTTGCTGAAAGGCTCAGAACTTAATAATACTGTTACAAAAAAGGAGGCTCTTGCAGTGATATGGGCCTTCAAGAAATTCTGGCAATACTTGGTCAGTTCAGATATTGTGGTATTGACAGATCACAAAAGCCTTGAGTTCCTAAATCACAGTTTTCTGGCTAATAATAGGTTGTTGAGATGGATCATGTTCCTACAGAAGTTTAACTACAAATTAGTGTAGTGCTGCAGCATGGAGAACATTGTGGCCGATACGCTTAGTCACTACCTAATAGCAAATAATCAACACATGAAATGTGATGAGACATGTATCGTGGTCACTGAGGTAGATAGAGAACACAAGATAGCATGTGAGATGCATAATTTAAAAGACAGCAAATGAAGGATATTGAATGCAGACAAGTGATAGATCATTTACTGCATCAATCCATATCAGAGATAAAAAGAAACACTCTATAGAAGGACTGAAACCACTCCTGCATAAAAGGATGACTCCTGCAATGGATGCTCAAAAGAAAAAAGCAGATGTGCATTGTCATGCCTATGGCCTTGAGAAAACAGACAACTCAATACGTCCATGAAACATATGAGTATTATGGGGTAAACAAAGTGAAGGGTTGCATTAGACATTTGTTCTACTGGCCAGAGATTCATGCTAACATTGCCAGTGTTATTAGAACATGTGCCACCTCTGCTCGAACTAAACCACCTAATGTGTCAGGAGTAGGACTATTACAGCCCATATACACTGCTCAGCTAAACTGTATATTAACTTTTATGGTTTATTGCCTGCTTTTAGTAAGAGAAGATACCTACTGGTTGCATATGACCTATTCTCAAAGATGGTGGCGGCATATCTAGTCACTTAAACCAATGCTAAGCAAACCATTAAGGCCCTTGAACAACATTTTAAGATGGTAGGTATCCCCACCAGAATCTTATCGAATCTGAGCACACCATTTATTTCGAACGAGTGGAAGAAATGGATCACCAAACACGGAATAAAGCACATATTGACATCAATCAGCAACCCTCAGTCGAACCCATACGAACAGGTCATGAGAAAGCTTGGAGATCTGTTTCACATATACATACCTCATGATCATTGCAAGTGGTTGAAGGAAACACCATGTATAGTAAACATGATCAATTGGACAAAGAATGAGTCCACGAGTTTCAAAACCATTTGTCTACATTTTGAAAAAAATATCCCATGTTCATTTAGATTACCTATAGGAACCAAAGCAGTAAATAGGAGAAGGGACATGGAGCAAGCACATAACCAGATGGAAAGGATGGGTGAAATAAAAAGACAAAGGTTAAAGGGTGTGGAAAATCAATTCAGGATAGGTGATAAAGTCATGGTGAGGGTGCATCCCATGAGTCACCCAGCACAAAATATATTTAAGAAGTTCCAACCTATTTATGAAGGACCATACATGGTCCAAAAGCAGTATGGGAGTAATGTGTTCATCATAGCCCAGGGAACAAAGGAAAAGGAAGTGTACAATGCTCGATCACTAAGGCTATTGGCAACCTCCAGATAAAACATAAGCACAATCATAAAAAAGGATGGATTCACTGGTACAATATTGGAAATGGACTGGATCAAGATTAATAAAAAATGGACTTATGAGAATAAAAAATATTAATCATGAAAATATAAGGGAAGAATGAGCCAGTAAATGGCCAAACAGTGTAAAAAAATACTATACCCAAACTAAGACAAACCATCAGTTAGATAGTAGTCTGAGATCATAGATAGAGGCTGGATCTATGTAGGGATGGATATTGTAGGTGGGATCTTAGCAATATATATGGCAAGCCATTTCTGTTATATATTCATGCGTGAGTTCTGTGATGCAACAGATCTTATTAGTTAGAGAAGACAGGTACAGAGATCCTCTTCTTATATAATGACTCACTGGATTAAAATGGCCAGTTAGATATTTGATAAATATCATGAGTCAGTGAAATATAAACCAATGTATGGCGAAAAAAACCCTTATAAAAAATGAGCTATCAGTAAATATTCTGAGCTCATGGATGAGCTGGATAAAAAATGTCAGTCAGGCAACCCACCTCAGTATAGTGACCAAAATTGTCACTTAGAAAGATATAGTTAGTAAAATGTGGAGTATGAACAGGTTTAATCGAGTCACATAGATATCCTGTGTACTCAAACCTGTATATACAATAAGGAGGCAGGAATCAACTTGTGTATTGTTTATAGCTAGATTAAAACAGTTTGGTAATGCTGATCGGATTGTCAGAGAAGGAATGTAATTTGCCTGGTCACCTTTCTAGGAATAGTCTCACCACTAAGTCATATTAGGAGTACATGGATATGAGAGGGTCATAACAGTAATTAAGAGTGCCTAGCTTTTAATCCATTAAATTAAATTTTTTTTAAAGAAAAAAATTTTAAAGGGAGAAACCATGTAATGTGATTATCGCACATACTGTGACCACACACATATATATATTTAACATTAAATAATATTAAATATTGTGTTTTTGAATACTAGTAAAAGAATTTAAAAGCCCTGAAGAAAGAAATGTCTTAATTAATGAAAGAAAGGGAAATAGAATCAAAAAGATTTTTATCTTTTACCCTCCAAAGTTATGATTTTGATAAAATAGAAATATTTAAAGCTAGAAATATTGAAATCATCTATTTAGCTTAAGATTAAAAAAAATGAAAGAGGAAATATGAATGAAATAAGAACTAAAAAATGATTTGTAAGAAAAAATAAAAGTTTGAAGAGTTTAAATCAGATTAAAATAGAAGTTAAAACATGACAATAGATAAGGTTCTAGTCCATAAAAGTATACATTTTGATGATAAAATGAAGTGTGTGTGTAAAGTATGTATGAAGTATTTATAAAGACAACAATAATTAATGCTTGTCAAAATAAAAATCATTTTATTAAAAATTTATTTTATTAAAAGAAAAAGAAAAGGATTAAGAAATAAATGTAAATATTGCTACGAGATTGTGTAAAAGTAAATTTGTATAAATTGCTTAAGGTGTATTAAAAAAAGAGGTGCAAATGGAAAGCTAAAAAACAAAAGGATCAAGAGAATAGAAGAATGTGAAAAAATGTAATTAAAAATATTGGAATTCAAAGAGTTCTCATCAAGACTTTTGTGAAGACACTGCTCTGATAATAAGCAGATATAATCGAGAGAAAGTAGACCTAGGAATCCTTTAAAGTTAAAAAAATAACAGAAAAAGCCCCCAGAAACATAGTCGAAAAACTCCAATGTAGAAATGAATCATTATATAAACAGGAAAATGATTTCTGACATACATGATGCTTCAAGAATGTGTGGCTAAGGGCCATCATGATCGCTGGCTGATTCAGAGTCATCATGCTCAAATGGTTCCCGTTGCCATGTAACAACTGCTGATGTAGCTTCTGCTGGATGATCCACTTGCCACGCCCTTGATGTTTTAATACAGAGAAGTCACCACAAACCAAGTCCAACCTAAGAGTGACCGTTCCCTGCTAAAGAAGTGGAGGAATTTTACATGGCGGTCAGCAGGACCTCAACTTACTTCAGAGATTAAAAAAACTTAGGTAAATTATATATCACACCTTTATAAACATATGTGCACATACCTTTAATTTAAACAATTGCCAATTCCTGTTATTAGTGATATAGACAATATTTAAATTTTTTTCTAATACATGGAATGACAACTATAAATGTATAATCATTTATAGGATTTTTTATATATTTACTCATAGCATTATATCCAAAAAATTTGTTTTTATTGTGTGTAAAATACTTCAATTGATTTTTTGTTGTTTATTTTGTTATATTAAATATTTATTATTTATTTAAATCTGTTTCATCTCATTCTTCACCATTTCAGACAGTATTATATCCGTAGGGGTTTGGGGAATAATTATTACTCCATTTTGAGTACGAAAATTACATGTGAGGCAAGTGGGCAGTATTCTTGCTCCCATTTAATTTTATATATTATCCAAGCATTGTAATTCTTCCAGTATTACAGCAGTCAAGAGACAGTTGACTGGGAAAAATAACCTGGGGCAATATCTGTATAGTCACAGGTTCAGTGAAGTACAAATATAGATTCGTTTCTGTCCGTATGTTCTCTCTGCTTGTGGTAGCAGAAGGTGGATAATTTTAAATTTTAAAAAATCCATATTATATATAAATAAAAGGGAAGTTTTGCATTCAATCATCGTTGATTCCATTACAATATATATATATCAAAATACCGTAAAATTTAAATAAATTATATTATTTTTAGAAGTACTTTTGACTAAACATTTTGTAGTCTTTATCAACTATATAACATTGAATAATCAAAATGAGACAACCTTCAACAATATCCATAGTTCATTTCAGATTTCCCATAATTCTGTTATCTTAACATTTGATGACTGGCGATTCATTAGCATTTGATGATTTCTTAAAATCAACATAGCCTCTTTTATTTTACATTTATTATGACATTCAAATTGCATATTTTTTATATTTTTATAATCAAATTTAAATCCATATTGACAAGATTTATTATGATCAAATATAACAGATGATGAAAGATTATTTACATCTATTCCAGATTGTTTCTCTTTTTGAATTGTATTATATAAAAGCATATGATTTTTTATTCTCTTCTCAAATGTACACTTAGGTTCACCAGTGTATTGTAAGTCACATCCACATATTAATTTATATATAATAGAATTTTGATTAAACTTTGAATTTTAGAGTTATTAAGTAATCTATTTATATTATTTGTTGAGAAAAAAGCAATATGACACAAACCATTATAAATTATCTTAATAAACTTGACCTGCTCATCCGATATAAATGGCATTGAAATCCATTTCATTTTGATATTATTTTCATTTTTAATTTTATTATATTGTTGATTCCTTTTACATTTTTTAATAATATTAGTAATAGCATTTTTATAATAACTGATTTTCAATAAGTCATTAACAAATGAATGTACATTTTTTATTTTATCACTAGAATATTTGCACAATTTTTCATTTTGAAATAAGAATGATTTTAATCCAGACAACTTATGACATATAGGTACATGTGATTATTCAATGTTATATAGTTGATAAAGACTACAAAATGTTTAGACAAAAGTACTTTTAAAAATAATATAATTTATTTAAATTTTACTGTATTTTGATATATATATATTGATTTGTATATTATATATATTGAGGAACGAATACAGATATCAAACTTTATTATATATATATATACTGTAATGGGCACATACGCCGTTACATTATTTTTTTATTAAACATGAAAAATGTCCGCAAATAAAAACTTTTTTTTTTGTAAGAATTAAAAATTGAAATTTAATATCATCTAAATTCTAATATATATAAAATCGCACAGATGAGAAATTAAAAAAAGAAACTTTATTAAAAAAAAGAAAAAGTTTTAAAACTAAATTTTCAACGAAAACTTAAAAAGATTTAGAGATAAAAATATATCTTTAAGTTTGGAAAACAAATTAATTAATGTTATTGAAAAGTGGAAATGATTATTTTAATTAGTCTAAGTGAACTAGCTCTTGGGCATTTCAAAATATAGAAGCAATGATCAGATAGGAGAAAACAATAGAAATTGATAGCAAATAAAAAGAAATCCCTTAGGAATCGGACCTCAATGAAAGGGTCATCATCATGATGATGTAATGTTGAGTTAATCCACAAAAATAATATAAAAGGAAAGGTTTGGAAATAAAAAATTATTAGTGAGTGAAGAAAGAGATGAGTTATAGCAATGGTAACATGTGTTAGTGCGGAGTTGAAGGAAAGGGATTGAAAAGATGCACTCTTCAATCCTTTCAGTTTTGTTAAAGGAAAAAGAAATGATATCATTTTTCCAATATTGAGGACCACAGGACATCCGGGGAATTAATACTGGCTTCAAATGGCAAGCAACTGCAAGAAATTAGAAACTACGGACTTGTTAAAACTGTAAGAAATTTATGAAATCTAATGAACATTAATTAACTTGAAAACACTAAGAACTCTAAAATATAAACTTTCCCAGCATTTAATTTATAGAAATAGAATCCTATCTGACCAATTTAATTTATTAATGAGTAATTTTATTTGATGTATTTTTTTTTAAAATCATTTCCTTTTTTTTTGTTCTGCTAAGTTTTTATTATGATTTTTTTGTTTTTCGTTAAACTAAATTGTATAAATGATTTAAATGCATTAAATTTAAGTTGAGTATAGACGCTTGCATAAATTTGTTATCGGTTAATTATGTTTTTTGTTTTTCATATTTGATCAAAGTATATAGACATTCGGTAAATAGTGATACCTTATGGTGAGTATCTAAAATGTATTTATTCGGATGTCTTTTAAGTTATTGGTGTCAATGTGGCATCTTATGATGAATGCCATTGGGTTTCTTATAAATTTCCCTCTGCAATTCCATCAATGACTTTATATTTTGATCCTTTATGTTTATTTTGAAATGTTTTTAACCGTGTAATCTATGTAACCAATCTATACTCAACCTTATAAAACAAACTTTTATAAATCCATCTGTGCAAACTTATAAAAATTAAAATGTAAATTAAAATCTAAAATCAAAGTTAAAAATGTAAGTTAAATTTTAAAATGTAAAACTGATACTAAAATAATTTTAAATCTTATATATGTTTAAATAAATGTTTGTGTGTTATTTCTGGCAGTGGTTTCCTTTATTTTGAAAATGTTTTTAGATAAGAATTGTTTTATTTTCTCTGCATCTTTATTGAGCTAGTGGCATGGGCTGACAGTCTGAATAAAAAATGTAAAGTGTGAATCTTGACTTACATATCTGCCTACTATATAAATTTTCTAGGTTCAATTGGCCTAGATGGTACACTTGTAGTGCAGATGCGGTAAGATTCGACACTCTCTTTCACTTTCTTTCAGACCGTTATAATATATATATTGTAACAAGATGAGGGTTTAAAAAAAAGTGAATGTGGGTGATGGCAAAACATTATCCCCACATCAATCTCAAGTAAATACAATATCAATAATTTATAAAAGTATATCAGTAATAAAATGAGATTAAAGAATCTCTGAGAGAACATTGAGAGATCAGAAGCTAACTCAGAAGAGCAACTAAAAGCATAATTATAAATTCAACCAGCATTATAATAAGTCAAAGTAAGTATAAGTAAATATTAAGAAAACCATCCATCATCATCATTGATGGGAATAAATAAATCAGTACAATAAATCAACAGTCCATCTTGTGGCTGGATGTGAACAATGAACTATATAAATCAACAGTCAACCTTATGACTGGATCGGAAAATGGGTCTTCTTTAGACCAGGCTAACTACTGAGCTGTTTCCAGCTTGGGCAATTATTTAAACATAACTTGGATGCACCAGCTTAGTGCCCATCCATTAGAATACATAACTAGAAAATCTAAACAATAATGCTGGGACATTAAAACATGCTGATCATCATCAATGCTCATGCCACTTGTACTGACCAAGTAATAAGACTAAAGTAAAATAAAAAATAATAGTGCATGGGCTTTAAAGAGTATCCTCTTTTGCGCCAACCAGGATGATTATTGATTATCTCTGGATGCCCAAAGCACTAAACACATCCCCATTTATCCGTGTCCGAAATCTAGCTCAGAGAACATGGGCTCTATTACTGTATGTGACCAAGAGATGATGGAAAACAATTTTTAACAATTAAATATAAGTTTATTAATAACAACAAAAAAAAGATATTTAAGGTCTGATTTTGAATAATATACAATAATAAAAGTCATTATACTGTAATTTACAATATTGCTACAAAATTTAAGTTATTACATTAATTGACAATATTTACCGTTTAAAATTTAAATTGTTACATTAATTTACAAAATGTATAATAAAATATATTCAAATTATTACTATGGTTTACATATATATATGTGCATAAACGTGCAAAAAATAAAAATAAATTGACATTTAATTAAAAAAAATATATTAAAATTTTACATATATGAGTGTGCGTGTATATACATACGCACACTGACATTTATCTATTTCAACTTTTTACAATAGTATTATAATTTTCTAATACATAAATTTCCTACCTATATGTGTGTATAAACAAAATATAGATACAATTTAAAATTAGTTTCAATCTATATGTTCTCAAAAGTATAGTTAATTTTTTTGACAGGTATTTGTTGATTAATTATCAACGTTTTTTGGACCAATTTAAAAGATTTGCTTTTTCGATTTTAATTCAAGCAAAATTATGCTTGCATTTAATTTATATATTCCTTTTTTTTTTAATGAATATGAAAATTATTTCTTAGCAAAATATATATAGCAAATCGTCTCTCTTTTAAACATTTGACTGGAGCAAATTTTACTTTCAGTTACAAAGTTAAAATGTCTTTTATAAGAATATTTAAAAAAATACAACTCACTGTATACACATGTGATGTATTTATCTGTGGTTTCCTGCTTGCGTAGATGAACAGTAGCATCAGTACAGCAATTTCTTCAAGCTTTCTCTTGGTAAGCTTGGTTTTTGGTCCATCAGAAAATGTAATATAGGTTTGTTGTCATCTTCAGGTAAAATTATCCAAGTAATTAGTTGGCATACCATGAGCTTACCTTTGTAGTCCAAGCATTTGTCAAGCTGTCTTCTAGAACATATTTAAGCAGCTAGTCGATGTGCTGGCTTCATGAATCAAAACTGCAATAAACTATAAGGCAGCTACTGGACTGTACTCCCTTAGATCTTCATAGAAGCTTTATATAACTCTGCTAGCTATTTTGTTCTCATTTTTAGGCTATTGATTCAGAAGTGACCCAGCTTCAAAACCAAAACTCCTGTGAAGAAAAATAGTAGCAGCTCCTGCCTTCAGCAACATTTGTTCATGGTAGCTTTTCTGCAAACTCTCTCCTACAGCCAATAACATACTGCTCTCTTCAAAATCATTATCCAAACTTTGCAGTGGCCCAGTTGGCCACTGCATAAAATACTACAACCAGACTCCTGTGGTCAACTCTTACAAACAACCAGCAAAAAACTAACTGATATTTTTTATCAGTCTTTTATAACCTTGGGTAGGTCAGGTGACAAAACACAGTGGCTGTTTTCAATTAACTTTAATCCCTTTGAAAACAAACTGGAAATTTCTATCAAAGTGTGATTTTCATGTTTTTACATTTATCTTTGGAATTTGACCAAAGGTGTGATAATCCTTTAGAATTTTTAATCTACAAAGATTTTTAACTACATAGTAAAAATGAAAACAAGCATTAATTAAAAAAAGTATTTTATACAAGTATTAATTAAAAGATTTTAAAAATAGACATTGTTTTCAAAATTATCAAAAAAAAACAAGCTTATATTTAAATTTTAAAATCAGAATTACAAATAATATTTATCAGACCTTTTTAAAATATTAATTTCATAATACCATTTTTATTTTAAATTGGAGTTATTATTTAACCCTTTACTTAGTATTATTTTATTTTAAAAAATATAGAAAAATATCTACAAAAATTTATTCTATGTTTATTTCTACTTTTCCTTTATTTTATATATATATATATTCACATACACTATATTAGTGTGTGTGATGTAACTCAACTGGTTACAATATATATATAAATATATATATATATATATATTGTAAGAGATGGCTTACAACTAGCCTTCATACCTGTTAAAATTTCTTTTAAAATGTTATGAATTCAGACCAAATGGTAGGCAAATAAAATATCTTATATATTTGCTTATACAAATGTAATATATCCATATATAAACATACAGATAAATTAATGTGTTTGAGAAAGTAATTCTTATTTTTTTATCTATTGTGAGAAAGCAAACAAATTTGCTATATACATAAAATATATATGCATATAAACTAATCTGTTCATCTATTGGTAGAAATTAATTGTTTTTGTTTTATTCATTTAATTTCATCAACTAAAAATACTAATTGATTGACTTATAGAATAGACATAGTTAAGGATTAAGATTTATATGAAGTCAAAATTATTGTTAAATGATCAAGTTTGGAAAAATTAAATTAAAATATTTTATAATTTGATTTTTATTAAGTTGTAACAATAGGTTTTTTAGAAAGCATGTCACAAGAGAGCATCTCTCTTGACTGGAAAAATTTATAATTGAACCGATAAGAGAGGAGCATTCTGGTCTTGAAAAAAATCTGGAATTGAACTGACAGCAAAAAAGTTGTTTTTATTTCTTTTAAGAAAAGAAAAAAACTTTTTGGCATTTAAAATATACTAAAATTTTAATATTTGTAGTTTCAGGAAGTTAAACTTTAATTTATAATTGGCAGGAATGAACTAGTGACTTAATTTATTCTGCAGGCTAAAATTCATTATAATAGAAATAATGCAAAGGAAATCTGAAACTACTAAAAATTAACTGTTGTCTTTAAAAGCTATTTTTATATGTATTTAAGCCATATTATAAATAATAGTTTATAATAAAGTAAACATTATGATGTATTTGGGTTAAAAGCCAATGCTACGGGATTTTCCAAAGCTAACTTCTATGTCATTATTTAATTATGGAATTATGAAATTATAATATTTTCCATCAAGATGTCTGTTTTATAGAATGCTGGTGTACAGCAATCTTCCATGGATTTATATACATTCAGGAGAAATAATTTGGATGTGTTTGTTTTAACCAAGCAGCATAAACTGTATGAATATTAATAGAGTTGGCAAACAGGAATGCTATATATGGAGATTGACATTATATTTATAAACTCTTAACTGTGGAGAGAAAATGCTTGGCTTACTCAAGATAAATATATGTTATTTTGATTCACAAATTTTTTTTTTTTTTGCTTTTACCATTTTTTTTTATTTGAAAATTTATATATTGTAATTTTTTTATTGTGTGTTTAAGAGTCATTTTTCAAATTTGATCACCTGCAATTTAAAAGTGAAAACAGTGGATGGATAAATGTCATGTTGATGTAAATTGAAAAAACAATCCTCTTCAATTAATAAGTATTTTTTTTTCATAAAAGTAAATTTTCAGATTCCTCTGAAATTCAACATTGATCCATCAAGGTGACCTCATCCCAAGTAAGGTTTTTATATATTTAACATTGAGGGCAAAACTTTAGGACAACAAAATTATTTTTTGTTATTAATCAGTTTTAATGTTTACTTGTAATTTTGTTTTATTTCTGAATGTGTAATTAACCCACTGAATAAAAGGTCTTTCTTTGTATCTATCCTTAATATTTAATATGACTTACTCACACAAATAAATGGGAGTGGGAATATATATATATATATTGGTAAAAAAAAGTTATAATTATAATATATTTACCCTAGCCTAAAAATATTCTAATAATTACATTAATGGGGTAGTTTTAGAATTAGTGAACTCTCATTGTGCTTTTCTTTTTTGTTGTTTTATGTATATATTTAACAATTATATAGTATAATTTTGTATATAATATACTTCAAATTATTTTGTTTTGGTTGTATGAAGCCATCAAGATGATAGAAAAACCATTCTTGATAAACGAATATTTTAACTATTTTATTATTTTTTTGTTTGTAAATATTTATATGTTGTTAATAAATTAAGTTGTTTAAATCAATATGATCTGTTGATCATCACCATCATCACTGTGCATTGATACCACTAGATGTTTGATCATCATCGTCACATTACAAATTTACACCATTAAAAGTTTGATGATCATCATCATCATTATGTATTGGTAATAAATAATTGATCATCATCAGTATTTTTCTATATCTATGCTTATATATAGGCATGCTTGGTTTATAATTGAGTAGGTCCATCCCTGACGAGAGCTGACTGCAAGAACTTCCTGAGTTTGAATTCCATGGTGTAATGGGGCCTAAAAAGGGAGGTGCAATGAATATGCCCTGATCTAGGTTACATTGAAATATTTTAAGTTAATTATAAGTTAGTATATTGAAAGTAGATGTGACTTGGAACTAGGCATTTCATTGTGACATCTTTAGCATCCTAGTTGAAGGCCTGGGTGTGACAGTAGTGAGATGCTTTCCTTTTGTTAGATGCCATTCTTGATTAACATCTGATGCAATGAAATGTGCTGTTGAATCATGGATGTAGGATGTGACTTGTTGTAGGTTGGTTGACACATTGTATTCAAGTCATCCAACTACTTAGCCATATTCACATCATCATATGGTATACACAGTGGTTCCCATATATCTGGCACCATCAACTTTGGGGTAGTGAGTTCTGTTATATCTGGAGCCCAAATGTTTAGGCATGAACATAGTTTAGATGCAAGGGAAGTTCAGCCATTGGACTGGAATTTTTTAAAAAAAAAAATTTAAATTTTATTCTTAAGATTTAAATCTTAAATCCATATTGGACATACTCTATTATATAAGACCTGTATATATATTCAATAGGAATGATGATGAAGAGATATATCAATTTTTTGGGTGGGTGGTGTAAAAGTCACTTTAAAAGTAAATAACATTGAAAGTGGTGAATGCAACTTGTGATGGAAAGAATAAATAGAGATCAACTTGTAAATAAAGAATTAATCAGTGAAGTTAAAGATAGAGGAATCAGGCAAGCTTAAACACCAGTTAAAAAAGTATACAGTAAATAGATAAATAATGGCATGAAGTTGTTAGGAGTCCTACAGTATTGTATTTTGATATTTGTAAGTATGAAGTTTTTTTAAAATAATTATTTAGATACATGTCACTTAGAAGTGGATTAGTATTTAGAAGCAAAAGTATAAAGACTATGGAAAAGATGTTAGATACTAGTGTTGTTGAAGGGGAAAGTGATATTGATAATAGGAATGGGGAGGGGTCTTTATCAATCCAAACTTCTGGTGGGTCTATATGGAGGAGAATAAAACTCCACAGAGACTGGGAAAACATCAAATAGCTTTTCAGATGCAAGCATCTAAAAGTAAAGTAGTACATGAAACTGAGAATATGACCATCATGCAAATGCTTCAAGAAATGAAAGCAGAAATGAACAGCATGAAGGCAGAAATGACAACTAAAACTGATACCAGTAGCATGAATAATGATCTAAACAGCAAGACCGATAATATGAAAGCATGAATAGTATGAAGGTAAATATCAATACTAATATTGAATCCAGCATAAATAGAATGGAGATAAAAATGTGTGATAAAATGAATGCCATGAGAAAAAATATGAATGTGAAGTTAGAGAGTATGGCAATCAGAGATAATGTGAACAAGTTAGAGACAGACTGAAAGAAGATATATGTCTTTTGAGAGAAGAATTGAAAAGTGACATCAATAGGGTAGAAGCAAGAATGAAGGTAGAAATGGAAGGAGTTGAAAATAAATTAATCGAGAATATGGGACAATTATCTCTAGGATTGGAAAATGTATGGAAAAATAGTGCTGAACTAAAACAAGGGATGGATAAAATAAGAGATGGATGAAAGGATTAAACAGTGTGGTGAGCAGTATACAGTATCTACAGATGGTATTGTTGATCTGCTAGAGACAAAACTTAAAGAGGTTTATAAGACCCATGAAACTTTCAGAAAAAAGATCAGAAAAAATCAAGAAAGGCACAAAAGGGAAGTCAAAGAGGAACTTCCAAGCCATTCATATTAAATTGGATCATCTTCTGAGTGCATGGAATAAAAAATTTGGTATTAGTAAACTATTCACTGTATAGCCTGTGTTGGCACTATTTCTGTGTAAAAACATTGTGATATAACATTACTGGGCCTTTTTCTCTTAGATTTATATATACGGGTTGTTTTTTTTTCCTCTTACATTTATAAATACGGCAGGTTTTGATTTTTGTTTTTTTAATAATAAATAAAACAGGGTTTTGATTTTTTTTTGTTTTTTAATAATAACAAATAAAATGGGGTTTTGATTTTTTTTGTTTTTTTAATAATAAAAAATAAAATGGGGTTTTGCCTTTTTTTTGTTTTTTTTAATAATAACAAATAAAACGGAGTTGTTTTTTTTTTTTTAATATTAATAAATAAAACGGGACTTTTTTTTTCCTCTTACATTTATAAATATGGGGGGGGGGGATTTTTGGCAGCGGGTTTTGATTTTTTTTTAATAATAACAAATAAAATGTTAAAAACATAAAAAAAAAAGTCCATCGCGGTATTGTTTTTTTAACCAAAAAAATATGTACGTTAACCAGTTTTGTTACATTCTGTGGATTTATTTATTTATCTTTTTTAAGAGTCGTACAAGTTTGTTAAAGATTTTTTGTTTTTATAACAAATAAAACGTTGGTATTTTTTTTCCCCACTTTTTAACAACAAAAATTAGGTCAGGTTCATTTTTAAAATATACTTAATGTCCCACAAATGTAATAATGTGGAAGACATTTTGTTATTCTTCTTTAACTCTTGTCCAAGTCATGACCAAAACAGTATTTTTTCACAAACAATTACAAGCATCTGCCAGAGAGATTGATATATTTTTTTGGACTTGATTTACAAAAAAAAAAAAAACAAATTAGCAAAAAAAAAAAATTTACACAAATATAAAGAATACACTGATAATTACTAGTCTGCAAAAATCTTTCATTTGGGAAATTCAAAAAATCATAAACATCAATAAATCAACACTTGAAAAAGATGACAATTCTCACACTCTCATCTTAAATTCTAGCGACAATACAAATTCTGTCAATACGCATAGGAATTCAACCCACAATGAAATCAACAGCAAACTATACGATCATAGTATTGTTAATAGACATAGTGTTATTGATATGTGGAAGAATTGGCTGTGTATTATAACCACTACATACGATCACTCGTAGATTAACAATCACTCGTATATTAGCCGTAGGTTCGGCCATGAAAGCGGTATAATTCTGTGTTTTTACACAGAAAGAGCACCAACACAGGCTCTACAGTGAATAGTTTACAAATACCAAAAGTTGAATCCAATGATGGCACTAAACATTCTTTTATTGGTAAAAATTTTCTTGATGCAGAATTTTCTGTTGGTTAAATATCTCAGGTCTCCAATGATAAGATAGAAGAGCATATTATAAATATTAGTTTGGGAGAGATTGTACTGAACATAGATTAGAATAATTTAAGTGCTCCATTACTAACCTCACAAATAAACTCCACAAAAAGGAAACATGGAGGAAACATCTCAGTAAACACTCCTGTATTAGATAAAAAAGCAGCAAAAGAATTTTTGATTAAAGTTGAAAAAGAAATATTGCTGGATAAACCTTATTTTAAGTGTGACTGGTTCAGTGCACATAATCAACATCACCTTTATATTTGGTGTGATATCACAATTTTAGAATTATCTGATGGTGATATTGGTTATTTTAGATTCATGATAAATAGGAAATTTATTATGATGTATCCTGGTGGTAGTTTCACTGATGCCTCAGATGAGTATGAAGCTTGCAAACAGTTTTTAAAAAAATTACAGAGTACATGCAATCAAGATAAGCTTGACACTTTTAGTCAACCTTTTTTATTCTCATCTGATTCCACATGTTTAGTCATTGGAAAGTGGTCTACAACCTGTGAAGGAAATTATAAGATTATAATTCACATGTTAGATAAATGACAACAAACCATTATCTTACAAAATGATTTGTGTGATTTCATTTTTGAATCTTCTCAGGGTACTAAACATTCTTACATTGTGGAAGTCTCACTTGAATCTGAATTTTCCACTGATCAGACATCACAGTTATTCGAAAATGATATTGAGAATTATTCCTATATGCCTAATTTAAAAAAGTTTATATCAAAGATGAATCAAAGTGACACTAATGCTCACACAGTAATTTCATCTACAAGAAGTGTGGAAATGGTTAAACCATGCAGCCAAGGAACTCAAAATGATTTGAATAAACACTGCTGGAAATTTAAGGCAGGCCATCAATGCAAAACTTATAGTGATGATGGTGATGCCAAAAATGAAGTATTGTTAGCTCAAGAAGCCATCTCAAGGGATAAACACATTTTCAAAAGAATTAAATTTAAGTATGTGGTTAAAAATTATATCTTTGATCATCTTAGTTATGCTTTGTGGAAGTCTAAATTTCTTTATGATCCTGATGGTAATTGGAGTATGAAAGATCCCAAGTTGGAATGGCAAACCATCATGTTGTGGTCCATTAAGCGAATGGATACACAGTTTCACAAGTTGTGCAATACATATAAAGGCCCATTCACATTAGACATGTGAATAACATTGCTTAAAATCAAAAGCACATGTTAGGGAAGAACCTTTAAAGATTTCCAACCATTAATACACATAGAAGGACTATGGAAATAAATTGAATCCGCTATGATTTTGTATAAAAAAATGATAGATTCATATGTATAATAAAAATGATAGATTCATATGTATATAGAGAAATTTGGACAGTAATAGATACTGACAAAGAAAAGACCTGCCCAAAGATATGTGATAAATAAAGACATCCATTTATTATATAAAACCTTAGATTTTTTTAGTATTCCCTAAATGTAGAATAATAACCTACTCAATTATTTAAATGAACATAAGTTTTAAGCTAACAGAAGACTTAGAATAAGTAATAAATTTATTTAACATTCCTTATAGAGTGTTTTAAAATAGTTATGGTTACAATAAATATAAACCTGTAACCATGAGAATTATAATAGTTAAATAATAGGATATTTTTGCAAGCTTGAGAGTAATTGACTATGAA
Organism: Epiperipatus broadwayi; assembly: GCA_028023455.1. NCBI lineage: Eukaryota > Metazoa > Onychophora > Udeonychophora > Euonychophora > Peripatidae > Epiperipatus > Epiperipatus broadwayi. Next base: position 77,180 of record JAQFVV010013096.1, read on the forward strand.
GTCAAATCATAGAAATTAGAAAGTAAGAGGGTATAAATATGAATTCAAAATTGGAGACAGAGTGCTAATAAAAACTCCATATCCAAGTAAACCACAAGAAGATAAGTATCATAAGTTTAGTAATATGTATGAGGGACCATATGCCATCGGTAAGCAATCAGGTCCCAAGGCATTTTGGGTAAACCAGAAAGGAGAGATCCGTGGCACATATAATGCCCATATCTTAAAGCCTTATTTTGGACATTAGTAACAATGCAGGATAATATTAGGAAATTTTTAATGTAGGTGAGATTTATAAATAAAAAAATGGGTAAACTTTGTGACAATAGCAAGTGTAATGTATCATAAAAAATATATATGTATAGGTGTATAAACACATATACATAGTACAGGATTAGGGATATTAAGTTTGCTGAGGGTATTTCCCATGCAATGCATAAATGCAATTATGGGAATATCTAGAGGCTTACTTAAACAAACATGTTTTGATATTTGGCTAGTCCTTCAACATCCAATAAGCCTCAAAGGAGCATGAAGAAGGTTAGCAAATAAATAGTTTCATGTGCCTTCTGTAACAGAGACACATTCTTGGTTATGCTGCAATTATAAAACCATCAAATCTATAATCTAGCACACTATTTGAATTTCCCAAAACCAGCTGTTAAAAAAAGGAGGAAAAAAAATGTTAAAAAGTAAGGAAATTGCTGTAGCAACCCTTCACCAAACTCCAAGTAACCATACATTCTTATCGTACTTGTGAGAGCTAAAATTTGAAATCTAGTTTAAAATTTTAAGTTTAGGAGAGGGGTGTTGTAAGAAATGGCTTACAACTAACCTTCACACCTGCCTCAATTTCTTTTACAATGTTATGAATTCAGACCAAGTGGTAGGAAAATAAAATATCTTATATATTTGCTTACACAAATGTAATATATCTATATATAAACATCCAGATAAACTAATGTGTTTGAGAAAGTAATTCTTATTTTTTTTATCTATTGTGAAAAAGGAAACAAATTTGCTATAAACATAAAATATATATGCATATAATATAATCTGTTCATCTATTGGTAGAAATTAATTGTTTTTCTTTTATTCACTTAATTTCATTAACTAAAAATACTAATTGATTGACTTATAGAATGGACATAATTAAGAATTAAGATTTATATGAGGTCAAAATTGTTGTTAAATGATCGAGTTGGAAAAAATGCAAATTAAATAAAAATAATATTTTATAATTTGATTTTTTTTATCAAGATGCAACAATAGGTTTTTTAGCAAGCACATGACAAGAGAGGGTTTCTCTTGGCTGGAAAAATCTACAATTGAACCAACAAGAGAGAAGCATCTGGTCTTGAAAAAAATCTGGAATTCAACTGACAGCAAAAAAGTTAAGTTTTTATTTCTTTTACAAAAAGAAAAAAACTTTTTGGCATTTAAAAAATTGTAAAATTATAATATTTGTAGTTTCAAGAAGTTAAACTTTAATTTATAATTAGCAGGAATGAATTAGTGACTTAATTTATTCTGCAAGCTAAAATTCGTTATAATAGAAATAATGAAAAGGAAATCTGAAACTACTAAAAATTAACTGTTGTCTTTAAAGCTATTTTTATATTTTTTCAAGCCATACTATAAATAATAGTTTATAATAAACAAAACATTATGATGTATTTGGGGTAAAAAGCCAATGCTATGAAATTTTCCAAAGCTAACTTCTATGGCATTATTTAATTATGGAATTATGAAATTATAAAATTTTTCATCAAGATGTCTGTCTTATAGAATGCTGGTGTACAGCAATCTTGCATGGATTTATATATATTCAGGAGAAATAATTTGGATGTGTTTGTTTTAACTAAGCAGCATGAACTGTATGAATATTAATAGAGTTGGCAAACAGGAACGCTATACATTGTAATGATCAAAACATGTCTATCTCACTAACACACTGCAGAATTTAAACCCGGGACATAGAACTCAACACTAGGAGGGTTACCTCCCAGAAATCCCAAGTTCAAATCCAAAGTCTAAACTCCACAATGCCCTCTGCATGATAATACATTTGATGCTACTAATAGTATAATTTCATGCCAGTGCCAGTGATCAGGGAGAAAACAAAAGACTCCAAATATAAAACAGCCCTAGGTTCATTTAACAATAGCTTATAGATGTGCCCAAGATAAGTCTAATGTGCTATGTAATTTATATTGCACCCCAAATAAATAAAGAAAAGAAACAAACAAACAATATTTTAACAAGTTGATATAGAAAATAGTTTAGCTATATAAATTGGATAGCTATATACAATAAACAACAAGATGGCTGATGACTTGTACTTGGGTTCATTTAGACAATATGTCTAAAATATAGTGACACGGTAGGCATATACAAGTCACGTAAAGTCTAACAGAATTTGAATATTCTAAAATATTGATAATTGGAATCTTGAAATGGAGAATGAGAGTCGCTCGCAAAGTGATTAACAAAATTATAAGATCGAGCCACACTGACTCAAAATTCATTTAAATAGAATTCTTTTCAATAATTAACAAGGGAAATGCATGGTGGTGCCAGGAAGGGGTGCAGTTTATGAGTATGCAACTTTATAAAATATGAAAAGGTCCCGGCTTTGAACAGGCATTTCACCTCTTATTTGGGACATCTCTAGCCCACTCACAGCTCAAGCCAGGCCCACACTCAGGAGCTTCATAACTGTGGGGACATATGTGAAATAATTCCCATGTGCCATTATAGCACTGTACTGGGAACCGCAGAGTAAAATAAGGGGAATGGATTTAACCAATGATGACCTTTGCCAATGGTAATATTCCAGCACCCAAGCATATTTACTAGCAACACAGTTTAATTTTAAAAGACTTAGTAAAACAAAGGGTAATTTATTAAGGAACAGAAATAGCCTGTTCTCAAATTTCATATTTTAATGGCCAGCAGACTCTCAACAAACTTAAGATAAATAAATATTTATTCTAACAAAGTTATATGCAAGAAATACTTTAAAACATATATAAATATTTATTCTAACGAAGTTATATGCAAGAAATACTTTAAAACATATATACTTTAAAACATATATGAGATGGGAGTGGGGAAATGCATGTTTGCGGTTTATAAAATAAGATGGCAACCACGCATTATTTAATTTCCCTACGTAACTCGCATTTGCCTAAAGAAATTGATTAGATATTTCATTATAATACATTTAAATAAGACATTTACAAATATATATAGAAAATCAACCCAAGCACAAGTTCAGCATGCATTAAAAAAAACACTTGAATAAATACATTTAAGTAATATGCAAAAATTATTAGCTATATAGTATGAAGGTTTCCAAGATCTCGGATTGATTTTAATTACCTCGTTCTTTCAAATCCATCCATGGGCATTTCCAAATTTGTAACAAAGTTCTTAAGCAAATTATAATTCTCCTTGGTTTGTTGTTTCACAGCAGGAGTTAGTAGATTTCAGGAGCAGCATTTCTTTGGGCTGGTTCAGTTGGGTTTGATGATATGGTGACAGGACATTGGATGGTAAATGATGGACAGCTAAGGCACTGGACTCCCGAGGGAAACAGCCTACTGCCCCATTACCCTGTCATTCTAAGGTTAAATGATTTTAAAATCGGTTCTAAACCAACCAACAACCTGGTCAGTCCGATAACGCAAATAAAAGCTAATAGAAAACCAATTTCAAAATTACAGAAAATATAACTTCTGCTGTCACAGTATCAAGCAGATCAATTAACAACTGTCTAATAATCCATAGCAATCAATCAGCCCTATTTATATGCTCACTCTGATCACAATCCAACCCTGTGGTGGCAAAATCCATTCCTTAAGTTATTAATACATTTGAAAACATGGACTGCATTTTTTAATTAAAATCTGCTCGTAAGCACTGTTTTAATCTTATCAAATCTACTAGTAAAACTGGCACCAATATAGTTACAATTAGCCACTATTATTCTCTTTCTACCCTCACTGACCTAAAGAAAATGGCATGTTTTTGAATAACATTTTTATAAAACTCTCTTTTTGAATTTAATTTCCAGAACATATTTATCAGTGATATTATTTGATTAAATGCAAATAATTATAGCAAAATAATATCACAAAACAAACAGACCCAAAACAACAAATTTTAAATAAAATATTTTCATAAATTTTAAATATTATCATAGTATGTGTGTAGATGAGAATATGTGACCTACTTTACTGTACAAGCATATAGACTATAAACTTAATTCAAGCCTACAATATTAATTAAGTTTATAATACGTAATATATACTTGACGGTTTGAAAATAAAACCGTTTAAGACAATTTTTAATTATTATAAAACCCCAGGCACCCCATTCGACATATAAATTTAGGTGGGATTTCGGTAAATATACGCAGTACACACACAATACGATAAGCTTAGGGTTTTAAATAAGGCATAAGGGTAGAAAACAGGAAGGCAAGGTGAAACTAAGATTTGTAAGGCATATCTTACTGTTTCAACATGGAGATTGACATTTATATTTATAAAGTCTTAACTGTGGAGAGAAAATGCTTGCCTTACTCAAGATAAATGTTATTTTGATTCATGGAATTATTTTTTTTTTTTGCTTTTGTCATTTTTTTATTTGAAAATTTATATATTGTAATTTTTTTTTTATTGTGTGTTTAAGAGTCATTTTTCAAATTCGATCACCTGCAATTTAAAAGTGGAAACAGTGGATGGATAAATGTCATGTTGATGTAAATTGAAAAAGGAATCCTCTTCAATTAATATGCATTTTTTTTTTTAATAAAAGTAAATTTTCATATCCTCTGAAATTTTTCATATATTTAACATTGAGGGCAAAACTTTAGGACAACAAAAATTATTTTTATGTTACTAATCAGTTTTAATAATATTTACTTGTAATTTTGTTTTATTTTTGAATGCATAATTAACCCACTGAATAAAAGGTCTTTCTTTGTATCTATCCTTAATATTTAATGTGACTTACACCCACAAATAAATGGGTGTGGGGCTATATATATATATTGGTAAAAAAAAGTTATAATTATAATACATTTACCCTAGCCTAAAAATATTCTAATAGTTACATTAATGGGGTAGTTTTAGAATTAGTGAACTCTCATTGTGCTTTTCTTTTTTGTTGTTTCACGTATATATTTAACAATTATATAGTATAATTTTATTTTGTTTCTGTTGTATGAAGCCAGCAAGATGATAGAAAAACCATTTTTGATAAACAAATATTTATCTATTTTATTATTTTTTGTTTGTAAATATTTATTTTATATGTTGTTAATAAATTAAGTTGTTTAAATCAATCTGATCTCTGTTTGATCATCACCATCATCACTGTGCATTGATACCACTAGATGTTTGATCATCATCATCACATTATGAATTTACACCATTAAAGGTTTGATGATAATCATCACCATTATGTATTGCACTTATAAATAATTGATCATCATCAGTATTTTTCTATATCTATGCTTATATATAGACATATTTGATTTATAATTGAATAGGTCCATCCCTGAAGAGAGCTGACTGCAATAACTCCCTGCGTTCGAATTCCGTGGTGTAATAAGGCCTAAAAAGGTAGATGTAATAAATATGCACTAGTCTAGGTTACATTGAAATATTTTAAGTTAATTATAAGTTAGTATATTGAAAGTAGATGTGACTTTAAACTAGGCATTTCACTGTGACATCTTTAGCATCCTATTTGAAGGCCTAGGTCTGACAGCAGTGAGATGCATTCCCTTTTTTAGATACAATTTTTGATTCAGTAACATCTGATGCAACCAAATGTGCTGTTGAATCATGGATGTAGGATATGACTTATTGTAGGTTGGTTGACACATTGTATTCAAGTCATCCAACTACTTAGCCATATTCCCATCATTGTATGGTGTACCCAGTGGATCCGGTATATCTGGCACCATCAACTTTGGGGTAGTGGGTTTCATTATAATATATATTGTAACAAAAACCCCTTTCACTCTAATAAGTTTCACCTAACCCACATACAACTCTAAAAAAACATGCGTGCTTACGTATGTATATTTACCCAAAACTCTTTTGATTTAATCACTATTGATCAGAACATCTTAGGAATTGGTTCTCAGTAACTGTAATAGATTCCCAACATGTATTTATGGTCATCCATAGGATTCTAAGTGCCAATCTTATACAAATATAAGAATTATGTGGAGTGAATATATTACCAATGAGAGCCACTATCTTAAGAAATCTGAGAGGTTTTTGACCATCAGCTAGCTCAGACTCAAGTTGGGTGGCGTCACAGCTGGGAGTAGACACGAATGAGAGTAAGAATTTTAAAACACATATAAAACCCACATAAAGAAAAATATCACAATAAGATTTCTATATACAGTTTCATTATCAAATCAGATTTTATTTAAACTATTTCAAAAGACAATTATTTTTCTTTTGATCAAATAAAAAAACAAACAAATATAAGTTAACCCTTAACCTTTGAACATAACTATAATTAGAACTCTGCCATTTTGATTCACATGCACACAACATTCTTTCCAATATTTATATTATAAATAAGAGGGGTAGCCAAGGTCGATAGAAAGAGATTTCTCCACATGACCTCAATACTAATTGCAATATTAATGTCCACAAATGAGAATTTAACAAAAGTTTTCTTTTTGTTTGTTAGTTGGATTCTCACGTGCACCTAAGGAATTGGTTAATAATTTCGTTCTAATTAAAATCAATACATAAAGTTCTTTACCTGTATATCCCCGTGGAATTTGTGGAAGAATATTTTATTTACTTCTAAGAGTTCTGATATTTGCAGGTAATTAAATATAGAATTCATTATGAGGTTTCTCATTCTTTGTTTTTTTATACGGCCTTCATTTGATGAGGCTCCGCTTTGTGGTTCCAACATTGGCAGTTGTTTTAATCCAGAGGCATCTTGTCATTGTTGAACATAGCAGCTGCAGTTAGTGGGAATTAGAGGTTCGAGTTCGATACATTAGGCTTTTACCCCAACATTTCATTTTCGTCTGTCATTAGACAAATTTAAAATTTTTGAAATTGAATTAACGATTCTGCTGTCAACGATTCAAGCTCTGCAGGGACAAGACCAAAAGCATTCTGGGTCCCTTTCTTTTATAGTCCCCTCCATTTGTTCTAGAAGGTTCTCTTGATCTCACTTCCTGTTTCCAATTGCTGCCTAACCAGATTTTAGTTGAAGTGTGAAAAGCTTTTATTATCTCCTGCTTTTCTGGTAAACAAAAGAAAGTAAAATTTCATTTCTGCTGGAAACTTCTAGGCTTTTATAATGTGAAATAAAATCTCATTTTTAGCTCTTCAACCACCAAACCCATTCACACACATTTGTAACACACACATATACATCGTTTCAAAATGACAGAGCATCTTCCCCCTCGTTTGTGTATTTATCTAGCCACCACCATGTAATAAAATTAAATATATATATGCCATCTACATATACATGTACTGACTGTCACCTATGATATAGGTTAGTGACATCTGCTTTACAAGGAGTTGTCCTGGGTTAGCGGGTTCACTTCCTGGCTGATGCTATGACACATGAGAAGAAAAAAAATTTAATGTTTTTGTTTTATAAAACTATAAGTTTAGTTATTTTATGTAAAATTATATAAGGTGCATTTTGTAAATAATTATCTTGCCAAATAATATAAATTACTTTATTTTTTCCAAATTATTTTTATACCTTTCTTGTATGTTTATTCTTTTTTATGCATTTTTTTTTGTAATTTTTTTTTTTTGTTCAATATATTTTAATAAAGTGATTTTTTATTGGGGGGGGGGAGTAAATGTGCCAGACACTATTGTCATGCCCCTGATTAAATCCTATCACCCAATTGATCATTTACTATGTTGAATCTATTAAGTACATTATAATCTTGAAAAACATATTTTAATTAAAATACAATCCAGCTCTCCTGTACTTCATTTGGATGATTCAATATCCATTTTTACATTAAATTTTTCTCTCAAAAAAAAAAAAAATCCTAATTTTTTGTTTTTTAAAAATTCAAACTCATGTTAATTTTAAATGTTCAATTTGATCCAAAGTATTCTGTGCATATATACAAAAATCGTTTATTTTTTCATCACAGTAAGAACTTATAAATTTGAATTATCTGCATTTGTATTAACTAATCTTGCTATTTTGTCTTAGGTACCATCAATTTATACAAGGTTATTCAATTTTAATTTATAATACCATCAATGTTTTCATTTTTTGGGCCTTTAATAAAGTATTAGGTGCACTTTTCAAAACAATTGTCTTTTTTTAACTTCACAAACTTAATTTTAAACAATTCTTCCAATTTGTGTGATCTTACTTTATTTGAAAGTAATCTACAATTGTAGATAACTAATTAAAAAGTCGTTCATCAAATGGATTCTTAATATTTTCTGGTTTTAGTCATCAATGGCTGACTGAACTGATGACTTCATAGCCCCCCAAGAAATAAAGACTATCAATTATATTTTTATAAAAAGAAATCAGAATCCACACACATATATTCACCATTCATCTTTGCCCCCAAAAAACCCAAGTAATGTCTCAAGAACTATTATGAATTTGAAAAGATTATTATACTTTTTTGGGTAAAACTGCAGTTTACAGGTCACAATAAAATTCGAAATTTGTTTCACATTTTTCTCACCAGAGTGTTTCTTGTCGAATATTTAAATAGAAAAATAATTAAAAATAATTAAAATAATAATTAAAAAAATAATTAAAATAATAACAATATATCCTACCAACATTCATAATTACTGTCCTAATTTTTCTCACCACAGTGTTTCTTGTCAAATTAGTGTGGAATTGTTACATTGTCTTGGCGTACATTTTACAAGTTTTCCAAAGTTTTCAGTGTTTTTTAACTTCCAGCATAATTCATAAAATAAATCCTTTAAATGGAAATGTAGTTGTAGTACCAGAAAATGAACTGTTACATGCTGCAGATATTCATGTAGAAAATTGGACATTGTTTCTGTTGTCGAATGAGCTTCGAACTCCGGAGTTAGCAATGAAGTGGTTAGCAAGGAGGTGCCTGCTTAAAAATAGTACTCTATGCCAGCATTGCGGCGTGCAATGTTCTCTCATCAAACAGCAAGAATGTGGAGATGGTCACAGATGGCAATGCAGATTATGTCACCATCGTGTATCTATCAGAAAGGGTTCTTTTTTTAGAAGCCATTTATCCTTCAAGACAATTATGCTTGTAGTATATTATTGGGCACATAATTTGCCACAGTGTTTTCTTGTTCACGAGCTAAGTGTAAGTTGGAACACTATAGTAGACTGGGCAAATTTTTGCCATGAAGAGTGCGCAATGTATTTTCACAGACATCCAATGCAGGTTGGTGGATTTGATAATAATGGAGTGCCTAAAGTCGTAGAAGTTGAAGAAATGAAATATTTTCATCGAAAATATCACAGAGGAGCAATTTGAGAAGGTCATTGGGTCTTTGGTGGAATAGAGAGAAATTCAGGAAAGTATTTCTTGGTAGAGGTCCTTAACCGATCAGCTGCGACTCTCGAAGCAAAAATACAAGAATATATTTTACCAGGGACCCACATCATTATGGACGGATGGGGTGCATACAACTTAAGCACAATCCGTAATGGTATATATATGCACTCTGTCGTCATACACCAGGAAAACTTTGTAGATCTTCACAACTCTGATATCCACACACAAAATGTGGAAAATATGTGGATGAGAGCTAAATGCAAGCTAAAACATCAATGCGGGACCAACAGTACTTTATTCGAATCATATCTGCAGGAATTTGCTTTTAGGACTCTCTACATGACTGATGGAGTCTTTGCTAATTTTATCACTATTGTAAGTGAAAACTACAATGGACAGTAATTACGAATGTTGGTAGGATATATTGTTATTATTTTAATTATTTTTTTAATTATTATTTTAATTATTTTCTTATTTAAATATTCGACAAGAAACACTCTGGTAAGAAAAATGTGAAACTAAATTCGAATTTTATTGTGACCTGTAAACTGCAGTTTACCCTTTTTTGATCCTAATTTCATAAATCAAAGCCAATAAACTCACCATATTGGCAGAAATGGACAAGAATATCAGGAATGAACATTAGAAAATTTATTTTGCTCAGTTTTCATTAAGTTCTTTAAAAAAGTGTCCTTTCAGATAATAGCAAACTCCTTTTTGTAAATATCCAAATTGGTCAGCAGAGATCAGCAGCTACTTCATACTGGACTATCAATTTGCACATTTCAGCAGAGAATATATTTCTTTACAAAATGTTATCAGTATAAAATTGTACCTAACTGCTGCAAAATTATTATTAACAAGACTGTACATAATTACAATAGAATCAAAATTAATTTACAAAAACAACTACTAATGTCTATCATTAAAGGATGCAAAAGGGCCTTAAAAATGAGAAGATGGAACATAATTTCCAACAACTACCTGATCCCCCCATTTATCACCAACAGATGCAATAGACACATGAACGGTCTGCTCAAGAAATTCAATAATAAAATAAATTTTTTAGCAAAAAAGCAAAATATTCAATTTGATGCGCTCAACAGCAACACATTTGTCAACCTTACAAACACAAACATTCCGCACACGATTAAGGAAGTTTTTAAATTAGGTCCAAAATTCATAGGTGGACACTGGAAAAATTCCAAAATGGAAATTGTTGCTGATGTCGAAACAGCTTTAATGGACAACCCACTAAAGGAACCAATTATTGCATGGATAGCAAAAACTATAAAGAATAAGCAGCTAAACAATTATCCTAATGATTGGAACAAGAAAATTACTAACACAAATCAATTTTTAGCAGATCATTTTATCATTTGCTTAAAAGAAGACAAGGGGAACAGATTTGTATTAATAAATGACAACGAATATAATATTAAGATTAATACACAAATCAAAAATTAAAATTTGTAAATCTAAATAATTTCAACAATAGGCATAATAGAGATAGATTTATATCCACTATACTATGAATAAATCATGACAGCGTCTTTACAAAAGCCAAATATCTTAGTATATACCCGTCAACCTCTTCTCCTCCTAGAATCTTCACTAATATTAAGCTGCATAAGCCTGATAAACCTTTGAGACTTATGTTTGATTTTTGAAGGGCACACTATTTCAACATGGCAGTTTTGGTTAATTGCTGGTTTATTGATACATTAGGCTTTGGCGATTACACCATTAAATCATCTTTCATGTTTGTAGGAAAAATTAAACACACGTTTATACCAGCTAATTTTAAAATCGCCTCATTTGATGTGACAGAGCTATATGGTTCCATTGACCGTAAACAATCTATTGAAATAGTTAACGATAAATTAATTGCAAGAAACTGCCCACCTACACGAACCAAATTCATCATCGATTTTTTAAAATGGCTTGATTTAAATATACACCTGGGTGTCTTTTTACGTGGACTTATTTAACACGATTTTGAAGTTACGTGATTCCATGTTTCACTGGAAGTCGAACTCCGATAATGCCCTATTACTTTAAATAATAAATTTTGTGTATATTGAAAGTAATAGCACATTATTGGAATTCGACTTTCATCTTAGTAATTTCAATATTTTCAGTGCCTTATAATAGTAAGATTTTATGCAATAATGAAATTAAAATCATGATTTCCACATTTTATGTATACACACATTAAATTTTACAAGATTATAATGTAAATTTGTTCAAACATTGTGCATGTTAATTTTGCATTTTAAATCACATTCTGGTTTTACTTTTTAAAAAAGAACGTAATCAATTATTAAACCTTTAGTGTCCGCAAGTTTATTTTTAATCAGTAATAGCAGTGAGCACAATTAAAATTGAAAATTAAAAAATTAAACACAAAATAAGAATTTAATTTTTAGTTGTTAGATTAATTACTAATTATGTTGTCACCAGAAAACCATCAACAACATGAGAGTGACGTTGGCACTAGTTGTATTTTCTCATGTGAAGAATCTGATTTTTTTACGAGTTTGCAAACGAACCTGTTTATCGGCAAATCATGATAATAATTAAAATGTGTATAAAAAATGTAAATTATGCATAAAAATATATTGTTTTGAACAAAATTAAATATTATAGTTAAAAAAAGTTTGCCTTGTATCAATTTTTTTCAAATTTGAAAATTTTTATTAGTCATATTTTATTTCTTTTTTTTTTGCACAAATTTTAAAGTAATTTTATATAGCAAAACTCTCCATATAGTAGTGCCATCTTGTGCTAACAAGAGCAATCAATGGAAGCCAGAAGGCTTGTGCATAAAATCCCTATCTAGTGCCTACTCATCCAATATCCCTAGACTAGTTTCTGGCTTGTGGCCTTCATCAGTGAGGAGCCTTGGATCTGAGAGCACTGCACCTAGATCTTAGGATCGAATGCAACCCTCCAGCACCCACCTTTTAACTCTATTTAACTACAAAACTATGAGAATGAAATTGAAAACACTATTAATATTTTCAACCCAAGCTCAATAGCTTATATAGTCATATGGGTCTGAACTCAATTCAGTACCCATACATTTTGGTGTCTTTGGCTCTTTAACAACCATAGCCACCACTATCCTATTAGGCAGGATTGGTGTTAAACCACTAAACATCACATGATCACTATCTCATACTAGCACAATAATTGTTATTAAACAATTCAAAATACAGCAAAACTCTCCATATAGTAGTGCCATCTTGTGCTAACAAGAGCAATCAATGGATGCCAGAAGGCTTGTGCATAAAATCGCTATCTAGTGCCTACTCATCCAATATCCCCAGACTAGTTTCTGGCTTGTGGCCTTCATCAGTGAGGAGCCTTAGATCTGAGAGCACTGCACCTAGATCTTAGGATCTAATGCAACCCTCCAGCACCCACCTTTTAACTCTATTTAACTACAAAACTATGAGAATGAAATGAAAACACTATTAATATTTTCAACCCAAGCTCAATAGCTTGTATAGTCATATGGGTCTGAACTCAATTCAGTACCCATACATTTTGGTGTCTTTGGCTCTTTAACAACCATAGTCACCACTATCCTATTAGGCAGGATTGGTGTTAAACCACTAAACATCACATGATCACTATCTCATACTAGCACAATAATTGTTATTAAACAATTCAAAATACAGCAAAACTCTCCATATAGTAGTGCCATCTTGTGCTAACAAGAGCAATCAATGGATGCCAGAAGGCTTGTGCATAAAATCCCTATCTAGTGCCTACTCATCCAATATCCCCAGACTTGCTCTTGTTAGCACAAGATGGCACTACTATATGGAGAGTTTTGCTGTATTTTGAATTGTTTAATAACAATTATTGTGCTAGTATGAGATAATGATCATGTGATGTTTAGTGGTTTAACACCAATCCTGCCTAATAAGATAGTGGTGGCTATGGTTGTTAAAGAGCCAAAGACACCAAAATGTATGGGTACTGAATTGAGTTCAGACCCATATGACTATATAAGCTATTGAGCTTGGGTTAAAAATATTAATAGTGTTTTCAATTTCATTCTCATAGTTTTGTAGTTAAATAGAGTTAAAAGGTGGGTGCTGGAGGGTTGCATTAGATCCTAAGATCTAGGTGCAGTGCTCTCAGATCCAAGGCTCCTCACTGATGAAGGCCACAAGCCAGAAATTAGTCTGGGGATATTGGATGAGTAGGCACTAGATAGGGATTTTATGCACAAGCCTTCTGGCATCCATTGATTGCTCTTGTTAGCACAAGATGGCACTACTATATGGAGAGTTTTGCTGTATTTTGAATTGTTTAATAACAATTATTGTGCTAGTATGAGATAGTGATCATGTAATGTTTAGTGGTTTAAAGTAATTTTATGTTGGTGCTTTGCTTTTACGCGATTTTTGAAAAATCTCAGTCTATATCCCCCCTTTGTCAAGGTAAGTTACGTCTACTTTTGCGCGATTTCATTTGCGTGTGTTTTCTGAGGACCCTATCTATTGTGTAAAATGAGACCCAGATGTAATTTCTGTTTTCAGAGATAAGTGGTTTAGTATGAACAATGGATGGCCGATGGGCCTCCCACTGAGTGGTATAATGGCAAGTGTTGTACTTGACCATTACGAGAAGCTAATACTACCCGCATTCTTCATGTCAACACCACATATGATATACATGCATTACATAGACGACACATTTATTGCTGCCCCAGAAGACATCATTACTAACCTTCACAATAGCCTCCAGAATAAAACCAAGCTTACTTTTACTACAACATGGGAAAACCAAGACAAACACATCAAATACCTTGACATATGTGTTAGCAGAAATATAGATAAGCTGGACTACCAAATGGTAGTCAAACCTTTGGAAGACCAGGGTTTGACAAACCCTAATTCTTACGCGCCTCACTCCCACAAACTTACAGCCCTCTCTTTACTCATGTTTAGGAACCATAACTTGTGCAAATATGAGGCAGATAAAAGGAAAAATCTTATCAATTATATAACTGATTTAAGGAAAATAGGATACACTTATTCATCTATCAACAGAAAAGTTAACAATTTTTTTTATAAAATAAACCACAACCACAAGAAAGAAAACAAACCAAGAATCTTAATCTCATACGTTCACTCTACAGCTAAAAGCCTTATCAATCAACTATCATGTGACTTTGAAGTCGCTTTCCGTTCACCTCCCAACACCAATAGACTGATAAATAATACCAAAGACAGGATCAAACCTGAACTTACCCTTCAAGTTGTGTACAAAATTACCTGCCCCCAAAGAAATTGTATGGCAACATATTATGGAGAGACCAAAACTAACATTGCCACCAGAGTAGCTCACACAGCCAGTGTCGTTTGCTCTGAAACAAATGACACCAAATGTAAAGTTAGGGAAGGTTACTTCATTGCGGCTGACCCATCGGCAATCAACAGAAGAGAGGCCTACTATTCCCTATCTCGTAAATGGTCCACGTAACATCTGCACATAAATTTGCATAAAATTTGCATAATTTTACAGTTATTAACAGAATAACTCGCCATGAATATGAGACTGTAAACTGTCCTGAAAGCGCTTGGCGGTAAAATTTTAATAATTTCACTGACAATTTATTAATAGCTTCATTATCTGTGCGTAGAGCACATATATATATTAATTTATTCTTAATTAAAGAATAAACAAAGTTGGAAAAATGTTTGAATTCTTGCTGTCTGGCAATGCTATGTAATTTTTTATGTAAATTGCATTTTATCTTTAGGATTAATATTTTCAGATACTTCATAAATCTTTTTTTTTTTCATAATCAAACTTTACTTTCTGAACATTATACTCTTCTAATGATCAGATAACATTCATCCCAAACTACAGTCTAAAAAGGAAAATGGGAATTAGCAGATATTTGTAATGATTTTTTTTTAAAATCCTTACAAACATCTGCTAAACATATGCAGTAAACTATAAATTCACTTAAATATGAGGGATTTAGAAGAGTCACATTAATCTTACCTTTAATTATTGTTACAAGTAGTAATTTTGTATATGTTTTTATTCAAAGAGCAATTTGGATACAGAAAAGATAGTGAGAAAGACGTAAATAAATGATGAGGACTGCTAGTGAGAAATATATATATAAAATGAAGTGGTTTTCATTAAGTGATTTAATATAAAAATATAAAACTGTCAACATGTTTATGGCATTTTGAAAGTTTAATACATCAAGATTGTTCATAATTTATATATGCATAGTGAGAAGGACCAAGTTTCTCCATTGGTAGATGTTTGTGCTATGAGAGATGCACTGATACAAACAAAAACTTGAAAATAAGGTCATTGTTGGATGTTTTGAAAAGACTGAAAGAAGATATATGTTAGAAAATATTTATAACATTAAGTAGTCTTACAGAAAAGATAAGATGTTTTCATTTGTGATTAACATTTTAGTGAAATTATTAAATAATTATTATTTTCATAAGACCAGTTTTAGCATCAAGGGAAACTTACTGTATAAAATCTTTAGATGATGCAGTAGCACTTTTAGAAGATGAACATGATAAGTAGAATTGGTGGATTTTCTACAAAGGTTGGATAAAAATAAATGCAAATAAGCAGGACTGATAAATGATAAGAATAGCTATATTTTTAGAATATGAAAGAATATTTGTGCCATGATTTTAAATGTAAAAGAGTACAGATAGTGTGCAATGAATGCAAGCCACAAAGTGTAAAATTAAAGATGTTTGGGTCATTAATAACATACTCAGTAATGAACAGAAAATCTAATAATATTCAGCTGAATAATACATTTTGACATAGGCACACTTGAATTGTAATAATCTATTTCCATTTCTTTTAATATATTGATTATATTAGTCAAGAATGAGCAGCACTGAAAATGTATTAAGATTATATTTAATGTTTGCAATATTTTCTTCATGTATAAAGCAGTATCAGTATTATCTTTTTCTAAATTTACATATTTAATTAACGCAGTGATATTATTGACTGAAAAGTGCTAAAGATATAGATGTGACAGAATTTATTAAGTTGATAAATTTTATTGATTTCTTTGACAAATTTTCTCTGATAAGAATAGAAAAAAAAACCCAAGCTTGTTAATTGAACTGTTTAATTAAAACATATTCTCAAATGAACAAAGTAACTATCACAAATGTCGTAATCCTAGCATAAAAATGTAAAGAAATTGTAATTTAAAGTGTAATTATGGAAGTAAAGTTGGTAACAGAGATTTTAAGAAATCTTATATATAAAATGTATTTTGTGTTTATTGTAATTGATTTTTTAATAAATAAATAATTTGGTGACAGTAAAGTCTATGCTCTATGCACAGGAAAGAGTCACTATTCATATAGCAACAAGATACAAATTAAGTAAATGAAAAAGAAACTGATAAATTTCGTAAATTACACAAAAAATAAAAGTTTCAAAATATGAAATTAATATAGTAAGATTAATTATAAATTTTATTAAATGCACATTATTATATTAAGTTTAGAAAATAAACTAAAGCCTATTTATTACAAATATATTTAGTGAGGTCATCATAAATAGTAAACAAAGTTATAATGAGAACGAATGCTAGTCCATCTTATTGTTTACAGAATGCTTGTGATGCTCATACATATTGATAGTATTTAGTTTGTAATTGTGGAATATTTGATTGCTAAATATATTATATTGATTTTTTTTTAATGAAATATATGTAACTTATTGATTACTTTTTCATTTACTCAATATTTATCATAACTGTATGGTTGATGACTCAATTCTTTGATAGACCATAGGTTTTACTAGCATTAATAATTCTTATTTATTAAAAATATTTTTAGTGGTATGTATTCTTCAATTTCAGATTTTATTTATAGGCTGGATAGATTTCATTTGTTAGAATGATGTTCTATCTATTAATATTAGTAATGTGAACATGCTCATTTTTATACAGAATTTTGTATCTTTTTTTAATAATTATTCTACATGAATAAAGCGTGATAAACAGAACAGCCAAAATGCAAAAACATTAATTATAAACAACAATTTGCCAAGTGCTTTTGGTACTGTATACCAGAATCATGGCAATATACTGAAACTGAATGGTTAATATTTCAGTGCATTTTCAGTGGAACACTAGTGTTATGCTGAGTAATAACATTTTTAGATTTCTCAATAAACCAAGCCTCTTTCAACTTTCTTTTCTGATCATTTGAATCATTGCACACAGTAGTAATATTTTGAGGATAAAATTCATGACTATAATTACTTTCATGATTTGAAAAAACAGAATTAATCTGCAAAACACTTTTAGACTTTTTAGATTTTTGTAAGTCTAAAAACTTTATTAATCAGCATAACACTAGTGTTCCACTGAGCATGCACTGGAATATTAATGGTTCAGTTCCAGTATGTCACCATGATTCTGGTATACAGTACCGAAAGTGCTTGGCAAATTGTTGTTTATAATTAATGTCTTTGCATTTTGGCTGCTCTATTTATCACGCTTTATTCATGTAGAATAATTTTCATTATCTGACAGAATTTTTATATTATTTATTTACTTTTTTTAATAATAAAAATTTTCTTGAAATTAGAACTTAAAAAATAAAGATGGTATAAGGTTTCTATTATATTTCATTTGTGATTCTTTTGTATAGAATTACTGCTTCAGAAGTTATAATATTTAAGATTTTGAGTTCTTGAGTATTGCATAAGTAGCTTGTTACAGGTTTTGGTATATAATTCTTGAAAACCTAATGCCCTGCCTAGTTTGATGGAGTAGCAACGAAGTGGCTAACTCTGAAGCATAAGGGCTATGGATAATAGTCCAGTTGTCATTTCTGATTCTAAAACTTCATATGAACTTTCAAAAAATTAATCATTTAATTATTTTTTAAAGTAATAAACATTATACATAACTTAGTGCAACATTCTAATTATTTATCAAGCTCACAGATAATATGTAATTAGAAAGAGAATGGCTTTAACCTTTTTCCACATGCACCTTAGGGTAGTAGACCATATATACAAGCAATGATTACATCTTTTTATACATGTTTATATTTAATCAAAATTACGCCAAATATACAACTCAACCAGACTTCTCAAGTGTAAAAAACTACAAAATAACATATTTAAATCAAACATTACCTACAATTCTACTTACATCTCATAAATCCTTAATATTAAAATAACTTTTAAATATGTTAATTGCTTAAGAATCATAAAATTTTAATAATAAAGATTCAATTCTTTTTTTATTTCATTTCTCTCAAAGAGTACAACCTTAGCTTCATCAAAATTAATAGTGTGGCTTGTATCTTTTTAATGTATATATAAAACAGAACTAGGATATTTATTTCTAACCTTACTTGTATATAATTTTATTCTTTCATTTCATCTCAAACTACTCTAACCTATATATACTTTCTTACAAAAATATGGGATAATATACACTACTCCAGGGATAGTCTCTATCAAAAAGTTATTTTGTATTATTTAATAAATTATTCAAAGTAATATGCCTTTTCCAAGCAATTTTCTAATTTCCAAGAAATTACTATTTTTACATACAATTTTATAAGACAATTTAAATGGCAAAGAAATAAAATCATACTTTTCTTTATTCTTTACTTCATTACAAACATTATTATTAAATAAAATGTTAAGAAAAATTATTTTCTTTGTCATTTAAATTGTCTTCTTATAAAATTGTAAAAATAATAATTTGTTTGGAAATAAAAAAAAATTGCTTGGAAAAAAGGTATTTCTTTGAATAATTTATTAAACAAGACAAAGGAAATTTTTGATTGAAAAACTATTCATGGAGTAGTGTATATTATCACTTTTTTTTGTAAGTATATATAGATCAGAGTAGTTTGAGCTTAAATAAAAGAATAAAAGTCATAAAAGTAGGGTTAGAAATATATATCTTAGTTGTGCTTTATATATTTATGATAATGTAATACAGAGAGCATACCAATAGCTCAAACAAGCTATTAATTAATAAGTGTGGTATAAGAAAATATTTAAAATCTCTATCCAGAACACTCTCATCTCCAGACTAATGTCGTGTTATGTATGCCTTGCTTTTTTTATTATTATATTTATGAAAAAGATACAGGTCACACAATTAATTTTGATGAAGCGAAGGTTGTTTTCTTTGAAAGAAATGAAATAAAAAGATAAAAGAATCTTTATTATTTAAAATTTATGATTCTGGAGCAATTAACTTATTTAAAAGTTCTTTTAATATTAAGGATGTATAGGAGGTAAGTGGAATTGTAGTTAATGTTTAGATTAGATAAATTATTTTGTAGCTCTTTACACTTAAGACGTCTGCTTGTAGCATTGAAACCATTGGTTATGTTTAATAGTTTATTTTTGGCTAGTCTGTTTGAGTTATGAATTTGGGTAATTTTGATTATTTATTGAATAGTTTAGCTTTATGCTTTTACTTTTATATTTATAATATTTTTGTTTTCTCAACTTTTTTTAATATAAAAAATGTTAAAATCAAATGTTTATAATCATATATTAATCTTTTTTTATAAATATATAAAATCAGACATTTATTTGTTTTAGCTAATCTTGAATGTTATACAAATATTAGTTCTAAAGTATTTTGCTAAAAACAATATTAAAGGTATGGAGATGAAAAGATAAATTTATATATGAAAATTAAAACTGATATGTCTTCTTTAATGAAAAAAGGAATGAAATTTAGCCTGTTTTTAATGATTTAATCAAACTTTTAAAAAAACATGAAATATCATTAAATCATCTGGTAACAATGCTTTCATTTAACACATTAGATTCAATATGTATTTTGATTCACAATAAAAAAAAATCTGAAATGCTTTAGTTTTTGTAATCTCACCACACATCAATCAATGCTAGAGTCACTGACTTGGAACTCAAGGTCCATAAATTAATGCTCAAACTTATGAACAATTAAACATGTTATCAATAATAAAGTTTAATTCGCTATTAAACTGAATCATTGTTAAACTTTGAATGTATGATAGAGAGTAAAAAAAACATTTCTTTCCATGTTGAAAATAAGTTTATAAAATTATTGTTCATACTTTTTTTTATATTTATAAAACTATAAGTAAATCACCTCCTTTAATATTTATTTTTTACAATGGTTAAATATTGTTAATTAATTTGACAATTTGATTGTTATACAATCAGCAAAGACCAAAATATATATATACATTACATTAGCAGTAAAATAATTGCTTTAGCATTTTATACAAATTCAACCCTGCTATATTTTTGCATACATGTTATTCTATGCGATTCATTTAATCATATTTCATTTATAAACACACACATAATAATTCATTCAATAATATTCCATTTATACACACACACACACACAAAACACTTCAATTATTACATTTTAAACATGTAAACATATTGTCTAATTAGATTTCAAATCATCAGTAAATCATATCAAAATTATTTAATTATAACATTACACATACAATACACAAATGCCAATATATATATTAATGGAAGAATAAAACAACAGAAAATGTAAAATGAAAGAAACAATATATAGCAACAGTAAAACAGGGCCAAGCATGGAACTTCATCAGACTTTGGATATCATGAAGATTGATTTCATGAATATTGAATTGATAATTGTGTTGATGTAATTAAAAATATCTCATTGAAGACACTTTATATTCCTACTATTTTAACGATATAAATTATATTAGTTCAAATTGTATATATAAATATAAGTTTAGTTATAATGTAAAAATTATATCTGCATACATATATACACTATTCATATCTTATATGTTTTGAATAATCAGAATGTCAGATTTAAAAAAAAGTTGAACATTGCTAAATGGAGATGATTTATTAAATAGTGAATAATATACAATGTTAACAAAAGAAAAATAGTGTAATAAAAGTTTATTCATAAAATTTCATCATTGGATAACAATGATTCAAATGCTGAGTGAAAAATAAGGAATGGTCTAATGCATTCCACTACTGAGAATTAAACTTCACAGGTAAAATATTTCATGTTTTTGCTCACTATTTAAAGTAATTATCAGAAACATAAAATAAGTGCATTATATGCTGAATCTACTGATAAAAAAAATATTCACTGCATTGCACTACTCTTTACAAAATTCTGCACAACTCCACTAACTTGAATGTTACAGGTCACTAGTGCACTCTAGATAATTAAAATTTTAAAAATAGTGATAGAAGAGAAGAATAAATTTAAGATAATGCATAGGGTGCTTTGATTCAGGAAAGATACTAATTAGTCATAATGTTGAGGATTTTTTTTTTAAGTGTCATAGCATCGGCCGGGATGTGAACCCACAACCTGGGCAACTGCCTGCAAGTGCAAGGCAGTCTGACCTCTCGACTACCATACATATATTTCCAAACCCCAAAATAATTATTTTATAAGTAGAATATTAGTTCCCTCTTCATTACTTACATAGTCCTTATGTGGTTTGATGCAATGTCAGATTTTTCAGTTTAAGATCTTTTGATCAAGTTCAAATTTTCCACTTTTTTTTAACCTTTTTATGAATTTCCAACTAATGAAACCATTTGATTATTTTTACCATTTCTACTGGTTCAGAAGCAGACTTTTATGCATATAGTTAAAAGGTAAATCTAGATAAGTTCGCTAAAAAATATTCTTTTATTTTATAACATGTAAATTTACAATATAACGACTATTTCTTTAAATAAAAATTGCTATAAATATTATCACCATTTGATTTTTATAACTATATTTAAGATTTGTTAGAAGAAAATATTTTTTCTTTCTTGGCTGTGCAATATAATAATGTATTTTTTAAAAAAAAAATCAAAGGATTTTATTATTTGGAAGGTCATAAAAAATTTGAAAACTAGAAGTGAGTTAGTTATTCATGGAAGTTTAGTTTCAGAGTCAATGACTAATGACTCTGAAAAAAAACCCCAAAAGACCAAAACCATTTAGGTGTTATAATTTATTATGACATCAAAATATAACAGGAAATATAAATAATTATGTTCATTATTAATTAAGTTTATAAGGGTTTAGAATATATGTATTATACCGGACAGCATGCCTTGAATATCTATCATGAGAAGGTATCATTAGGCTTTGCAGTGCGGATATGGCTGATTTGTTCCACAAGATAAGTTTATATTTTGAATATCATCTGGAAAAAATTTGTTTCTCCAAAATTTTTGTGCTTAGTATGTGGAAGTGAAAAGAAAATTGGCATGAAGAGAGATAGAAATTGGATTTGGAAAGATCGGGAATAATATTGCTAACATTTGGAGAGTGATTTGTTAAGCCATTTTAATATAAAAGGAATATATATATATATATTTTCTTGTGTGAGTGTGTTTACTGTAAGGAGGTTTTAAAACTAAGTTTTACATAAGATTAGTTGGTTTCTTAGTAGGTTTGTTACTAAAGTATTTTTCAATTTAAAAAAGAGATTGATTTATTTGAGAAAGAAGATAACATTTGAGGTGTAAGATTAGGGAGAACGTATTTATCGATCTTCATTAAAAACATTTTTTTTCCTTTTGTATAAAGGGATTTGAAAAGTAATAGAGAAAGCATAAATTTAAATATAAGGAAGGAGACTTCATAAATAAGAAATATAAATTGCATTTGTATCTGACAATGCATATATAATAATCAGAAGAAAATTAGGGGTGTGGTGGTAGAGTGTACTGTATGTAATAAGGTTTATCAGTTGAAATGCTTAAATAAAACTAGGAATGAGGTAACAGGTGCATAGTTATGTAGATCATTTATAAATATGATAAAAGAGGTGAAAAAATGATTTCTAAGTGTAGATAGTTTAAAGAGAAAGTCAGGAGAATTGAAGTAAAATGTAGTTGAGGAAGAAAGAATAGAGTATGTTTTTAGTGGAGTGAAAAGAGATATGGACGACAAATAAGTAGTACAATGGAAATGGTTAGCCAAAGAATAATTAAGATAGAAGAGAAGGTAAAAGAATGTAGAAGTAAAATTAAAATCATTAGAGATAAAATGTGAGCAGTTAAGGAATTAATGAATAGAAATAATAAGGAATACCTAGATAACAAAGCCCAGAAGGTGGAAAAAAATGTCATGGATAAAGTAAAAAAATAATCTACGAGACATTATTGATAGGAGAATTGCTAAGTAGAGGATGTCGAGATGTAATTACAAGAGAAAATAGAATCAAATATGTAATAATATGTTTGCCCGGAGCTAGAATTAGGGACATTACAGATAAGGTAAAAAACAAGGGAGTAGAGATGTTTATTATGATAGGGACAAATAATTTGTCAGAGCTATTGGAGAGAATAATGGGTGAGTATTTAGAATTGATTAGTAATTTGAATAAGAGTAGGAATAGTTGGATTATTACCAAGATTTGGCAATAGGTATATGTTAGATAGGGCATGTTTTATAAATGAGAGATTGGAAAAAATTATGTGAGAGAAATAGTGTTATTGTGGATGTATGAGATTTTTTTTAGTAAAGATGTATTGCACTTAGCAAAACAAGGGAGTTTGATTTATAAAAAATATTATAGTTCAAGAAAATTATAAAGGAGGTAGGGTTTTAAATTCCAATATTATCAAAAAAAGAAGAATGGATGGGATGTAAGAAATAAATAAAGTGTAGCAGATTTAGATATAAATGCAGATGTGGGAATGGGTCTGTAAAATTGATGATAAGCAAGTTACTTACAAATGTAATAGAGAAGAAAAAGTCAAAAAAATTTATAAAAGGGTAATAAGAAAAGAAATTGTTAAAATTGGACATTTGAATATGCAAGATGATAGAAGACTAGAAAAGTGAATGAAATTAAACAAAGCAGATAAAAATAATAAGCATGAGGTATTAGCAGTAGTGGAAACACATCTAAGAGAAGAATAAAAATCTACACTGGAACATTTGATATGGTGGGGTATAAATAGAAAAGAAAAAAAAGGTGGTGGTATAGAAGTTATGTCAAAAAATATTTAAATACTGTTAAGTGTCAAGAACATTTTGAGATAAGATTAAAAAGACAAGAATGGATGGTGATTATAGTGTATATAGCCACTGGAAATAGTCAAACAATAATGGAGTAGAACATTAGAATATATAAATGCCTAGTTAAGAATATACACAGTTTCAAAAAAAAGGGGAAAAAATAATGGTTATAGGGGATACGAATGGGCATATTGAAGAAATTGATGATGTGGATAACAAGAAGGACATCTTTTGAAGAATTTTTGTCAGAGTGTGAATTTGAGCATTGAAAATTTATCAAATATTTATTAGAAACAATGCAGATGGTCTAGAAATAATGTATTTCACACAATAGATTATGTATTAGTAGAGAAAAAAATGAATAAATGGAAAGTTAAAGTGTTTGACAATGAAGAGAGAGTATGTAATAGTGATCATAATTTCTTTATAATAGACAGTGAAAGATGTGGATGGAAAATGAATGATAAGAATAAGTTAGAAGAATATAAAATAAAAATAGAAATCATGGAAGAATTTGTTGGGTATGAATATAAGGATAGGTGTGGTGAAGTAGAAAAAGTGGCAAATAGGATTTTAGGTGAGAACATTTAGAAGAATGAAATTAATAGAAAAGTGAGAGTTAAATAGAAGTGTAAAAGAGAGGGAAGAAGCATGCAGATAATATAAATATGCAATTAAAAACAAAGTGAAAAAGATGTTAATATTAAATGGGAAAAATATTTTTTAAAAAAAGTTGGCTAAAATAGATAATTATAAAGAGAATGAAACTAAATAGCAAATTATAGGAAGATATTAATAAAAGTGAAAGAGATGGAAATAAAAAAATTTGGAAATATATATAGAGGAGATAAACATTGTATTATTAGATGATAAGAGAATAGAGTGTAGCTCTAGAGAAGAATTAGAGACAATCTTAAATAAGTATGTAATGAATATAGAAAAGATGTTAGATGTGAAGGACAGAGTGATAACAAACATGAAAGCATATAGTAATGAAAATATTAGATTTACAGAAAATAAATTGAATGAGGCAAAGAGGAAATTAAAAAGTGGAAAGATAAGAGTTTTAGATTGATGGCCAACAGAGATGGTAATGAATTTAGGAAATAGTGCAAAACTAAATCTATTATCATGTTTTAATAAGATGGCAAAGAAGAGAGGATTTCCATATAGCTGGAATAATACAAGAGTAAGGCTATTATTAAAGAGTAAGGATCATAGAAAGTTAAACAATTATAGACCAGTAGCAGTAATTTCAGTGTTATATAGAGTTTTTGCACATATGATGGCTGGAAGGGTCGCAAAGTGAAAGGAAGAAAATAATATAGTGAGAGAAATGCAAGGAGGTTTTTGATCGGATAGGTGTATAGGAGATCAATTTATTTGTAGTTACACAACTCATAGATGTGATTAAAAATACAGGTTAACAGTTATATAAAGTTTTAGAGAAGGCATATGATAGAGTAAATAGATCAAGGGTAAGTTTAGTAAATTTGGAAATGAATGGAGCTTTAGTGGATCTTATTAAGAGATTGTATGAAAGTAATTACTATACATATCAATTAGGAAATATAGAATCAGTTAAAGTTAAAAATGGGGTGGAACTAAGGCAATAATACCCTCTGTCATCTATTTTGTTTTTGTTATAATTGACAGAAATAGAGAAAGCAATAAAAAGACTAGGAAGAGATGTAGAGATACCATTAATAGGTAGCAAGGGAGTATAGCATTATGAATTCTTTTATTTTCCAATATCTTCTTTTGCACAAAAAGTAGGTAAAATATGGAAGTTATGCTAAAGACAGACACAAGTGTGGATAAAGAGATGAGGATTAAATTTAGTGAAGAAAAATCAAAAGTAATGATGAAAAATGCTGAGGAAAGAGAAAAGAAAGAATTTTTATTTGGGGATATAAAGTTAAATGTGATAAATAGATATAATTATTTGGAAATCATCTTAAGTAAAAAAGAAATTGCTTGAATGAATGAAAGAAAAAAATTGTTAAGAAAGGAACTGATAAAGAAATTAACAGTGTTTTCATACAATAAATAATGTAACTAGAATTGTATGGGAGTGGCAGTAGCAGGATTAACTTATGGTAATGATGCATTGTGTTAGTAAAGTGGTGTTAGATCACTTAGAAAAAAGTACAAAGAAGAAGGAAGACATGCATTAGATGCAGATGTGTAGACAGCAAAGGAGGCAATCTAAGGAGAAATAGGATGGTCAAGTTTTTATATGAAAGATGCAAAAAGTAAAATAAAAATGTTCGGTAGATTAAAATTTATGGATAATAAGAGAATAGCCAAAACAGTTTTTAATTGAGCTATGAGTAAAGGACAGAAAACAAAATGGGTGAGAAAGGTAATATGTTATGCAGAAGATTTGGATAAAGATTTTGTCAGTATATTTATACGAAAGGTTAGATGATTATGTTAGTAAAATTATTGAGTATATTAATGGCAAGGTATGGGATAGAAGAATAGATGCATTATTAAAAAATAGGAAGTTGGAGAACTAGCATGGAGAGTAAAAAGAGTTTAAACATATATAAAAGTAAACAGAATATTGGGTGGGAGTTAATTTATTATAATAGCAAGTAAAGTAGTTTACTATTTAAGGCGTGAACATGATTTTTAGCAACAAGGGAATATGCACTTAAATGAAAAAATATGGGTGATTTAGTTTGCAAATTATGTAAGGAAGGCATAGAAAATATTAGGCATCTGTTAATTGAATGTGAATGCCTATAAGGAGAAAGGGTGCAAATAGTGAAGTTGTCTGGAGACTAAATATAAACAAAGTGATTATACAGAAACTGGGTTCTTGGTTTTTATACTTACTGGGTTTGAAAAAAAAGATAAGGGGGATTTATGTATAAGGACCA
Source organism: Epiperipatus broadwayi (assembly GCA_028023455.1). NCBI lineage: Eukaryota > Metazoa > Onychophora > Udeonychophora > Euonychophora > Peripatidae > Epiperipatus > Epiperipatus broadwayi. Next base: position 104,670 of record JAQFVV010013096.1, read on the forward strand.
TAGAGTTGACAAAGATTATGTTGTGGAAATGGGATGGAGCAGGATAGAAAATATGAAAAAAAAACGGTGGGGAATTAAAAGGGAAGATAAGGTAGCTAACACGTTTCTCTGAGCATAGTGGCTGAGAAATTCCTGACTCTGAAAAAGGAGAAGTCACAATGTCATCACATCACAATATTTATTAATGGTATTTATACAGCTGTTCATAAATATAAGAATTAATTATTGCCACTAGATCTGACAAAGATTCTTATTCAAATAAATAATTGATTGGCAAACAATAGCAAGCAAACATAAGGCAACTAGAATTATTAATAATATTTATTAAAGAAATAAATTAAAAGAAAAATAAGTAAATAAAATAGCTTTCACTCATGGATGGTTCTGAACTAAATTAGTTTAAACACTTCAATAAATTGAGTTTACTCTTTTTAAATAGGTAATAGAATTGACAGCAAATTGATAATACCTTGTCTCCCTTTTTAATTAACTTTTAAGACATTAGAATATTTGAGTATTCTATAAGAAAACTGTTTTTAGCTGCTACAGATGTGTGTACAAACTTTGAAATAACAGTTATATTACTGAAACTTTACAGATTTTATTATGCAACTAGCTCATACTTGCTTAAATTTTCTAATTAACCTCGTGAATTGTGCAACCACAAGGAAAAGATAAGAAATAGTAAAGGCTATGACTAATCAGAAATAAATATAAGCAATAAATAGATAAAAGACACAGAAATATGTTTCTAATCTTGACCCAAGTGAAAGTAATAAGAACTGCATGAATTGCAGTAGACAACCCATATTAAGAGAGAGAATATATAAAAATGAGCCTGGCAAAAACATCGTTGACCAAAGGCTATAGTAGAACTGACCAATATATAGTGGTGATTACAACAATAAGTAAAAGGCCCTACAGATAAATAAATTTTGAATGGTATTTAGAACTGGATCATTTATACATGCACACACAAGCAGCACACTCACTTTTCTTTACAGACATATATGATAAAATATCAAGCACAAGACTGCCAAAATTTTTAACATATCTAAAACTTATTACGTATATATATAAACTATCTGCTTATGTCAGTTTTAAAACATTATTTAAGAATATTAATTTAGATTTGCTTTTACTAACTTAAGAATTATTTTTGTTTGCTATAAAGATTTAGGTTTCTAACAATAACAAAAGAGGAGGGGAGAGAAACTGTTAACTTGAGAATAGCAATAAAATCATTGTAAAACTATAGGGTTTTATTCTTAACTCTCAAAACTTTAAATCAATAATGGGGTATATTTAATACATATTCATAAATTATCACAATAAAAATAATGCATCCATAAAAGAATAAAATTAATAATACAAATACAAAATTGGGTGTCAATAAAATTATATAAAAATTACTCTAAACCTAAAATTACTTGGTAAAATAATTAGTGGCTTAAATATTTGGCTATCAAGATAAACAACAGATGTCCACTCTGGTAATTTTTAATTAAAATAAGTTAAAACCAAATTCTAATCCAAATATCTTAAAAGTAAAATTAATTATAAAATCCTGTTTTTAGATATTCGGATAAGATAAGAGCAGCTTTTATTTTTGCAACTATTCTTGGTTCTAGATTGACAACCACAGGATAGTTCTATTGTGAGTTCCCGTGGTATATATAGAGCCGATTTTATTAATTGCTATCCTTTTCTAGATATTATATGCCTTGCTATATAGATATTTTTATGCTTGTCTATTCTACGCTATTCTGATATAGAGTTGTTCTTAGATTTTATTAGTTGAAATTTTGTTTGAATATACTATTTTGAGAGTTTAATACAGCTGAATATAATGAAAATCTGTATACCAAGAGGCCAAAATCATGTTAATTTCAATAAATCTATAAAATACCAGCCTTTTCCAATTGCAAATAGAATGTCTGAGTAGGCTGGTGGGAAGGCTCTCTTCCTTCTCAGAATGATCCTATGGGGCACATCAGATCATCAGATTCCTGTACCCAGTGATGATATCCCAAATTTTCAAGAACCGGTTCTCTAAAGATAGGTTGTATTTAAGAACCCATTCTGTTTATTTTTCTTCTTTCTAAGCATGGAAGCAAATCAATTCTTGGTTTCATACCTAAACATTTTTAACGACTTCTCCAAAATTTTGCATGACCTCCCCCCCCATACACAAAAAAGTGCAGCAGTGCACATACACACTATGTTGTACTTTGCAATCTTACGCATGGGATCAAAAAGAATTAAACCATTTTTATAATTGGAAAAAAAACTTCATTATTTGGCAAGATATTTTCATGTTGCATTCTATTTGCATCATATGTCTCTTCAGGTTGATGATGTTTTTTGACACTGGCATCATCAGCTGTGTTGTGATTTCTTAGCCAAACTTGAACTGAGTCACTGTAATCCCAATGATCTAATGGAAGACCTATCCAATTTATTACTAGAAGATTCATCACATTTGTCACTTCAAGGTGATTTCTTTTATCTGAATAAATTGTGTTCATCACAGAAAAACTTCATTCAACCTCTGCGGAACTCACAACAATGGTTTTAATTATATTTTTCACTCTTTGGATAGTTTCAGGTACAACATGTTTCTGATGATTTCTCATAACATTTTCAACATAATCACAGAAATCATTAACTGAAATCTCATGATGAAATAATTTCTTTTCAAATTCTTTCAAGAAACTACAGCTTCTTCCAGATTCAAAGCATCTGGGTTCACAATTTTAACTAATTGATGGATTTTATGATTTCTATCTTGAATATTATTACTTATTTTTGATGGGGAAGACACACATTTGTTGTCTTCAACAAAATTAATATGCAGAAATTCCTTAGAAGAGATAGTTTTATTTATTATGTTTTTGTAAGTATCACTATTCTCTCTGATATTCAAATGTTTTAAGTGTTCTCTTAATCAATTGTTCAATCTGCAATATATTTACACTTCTTCCTTGAAGAGCATCCACCAACAAATAAATTTCTTTTAGTATATTGATTATTAAAGCCAGGTTTCTCATAAAATATTTGTTGGTGAGATGTTTAGCCATTCCAGAATATTTCTTATTAGTAGAAAAATAATCATACAGTGCTGGATAGGCTCACCCTGTTTTAACTGCTGAACTATGACTGCATGCTGCCCATCTTGGGTCAAAAACTCTACCAATTTTTAGAATTTCAATTCCCAAATTGGTTTAAATTGTATTCAGTGCCATTTGGTTTTTATTAGACTGATGGAAGATTTTGTATGTTTCATCAATAAATACTTTAAAGTGATTCACTTGCTTTATGTCTTTGATAGAATCCTTTAGCACAAGATGAAGGCAATGACTCAAACAATGCCAAATAATAAACTCGGGATAGTGATTTTTTATTTTAACATTCACTCCTGACCACCTTCCCAGGATCATACTTGCTTTATCTGAACAAAATCCAATCAAATTATTCTTCAAATATGATAATCCTACTGAATGCAGACTTTGTTGTAGAGCAGTATAAATGGTTTCAGCATCTTTGTTTTGTAATTCCACTAAATCTACAAAAATTGTTGGTGAAAAATCTATATCTTCAACATTAATAAAAATGATAAGGGCTGGTTTGCATAATATTATTGATGCCTCATTAATTATAAACATATCTTTATATTCTGATCTATTATTTTTCTAAACACTTCCTCTTTAATGTATTTTGCAATGGGCTCGACAATTTTGACAGCCCAGAATTAAGAATGGAATCCCACTCCCATATCTAACCCATTATTTTTATGTAATTCTATCAAATGTTCAATATCAGGAAATGTTCAATTTAGTTTTTCTAAAGTGCAAACCATATTGAAAATTTTACAAGTGGAGCTCATAAACTTTTCACGAGCTTTGTCTATGATTTGGAAATTGCATTTTTGCACTTTCTTTCAATTGCATCATACATATTTGGTGTGCTTTTGATGAAAAGTGTTCCTTTATCATTTTTGAAGAGAGGCTTGTTGAATCATTTTATTTTTCCACTTGGAACAATATTACATCTTCTCCATTCTTTTGAGACATGAGCTGCCTCCACTTTTATTGACTCGATTTTGGTATAGTTATCACACCCTAGGTTTTTTCCAATAATAAATAAACCACAATATTTTTTTTAATTCATTGGCTTATTTCATATTCCAGAAGTCAGGAAGGTCACTATCTACATTTATTTTATATGCATCTTTTGTACATTTGGAACTGGACAGCTTATTTGTGTTGTCAACATTATTTTCTGTTGTATCAGAAGAAACAGAAAACAAAACTTGATTCAAAATATCATCCGTTACTATCGTTTTCGATTCTGTATCAGTTTTTGGAAATTTTATGAAGAAATCCGATATTGTTTGGCATTTTTGTTTAATTTCTTGTGAAGGATTTATTTTTATTATATTCTCGTGTTACATTGGCCTTAGAAAAAAAACACATTTAATTAATTGATTTTTAATACAAATGAGTGGTAACAAATCATAAAACTTAAATAAAATAGTAAAATTAAAAAAAGAAAAAGGAAAAAAAAATTGAAAACAAGTCATGCCATTTAATGAACCATCTTCTTGCCAAGTTATTCTAGAAAAAATATATTGAACTCATTGTTAAAAAAAGACACACTGTTATACCAGATACAGCAAACTAAATGAAAATAATGTACTATAAACTTATTACAGCTGGTCGTGCATTAAATTTACTAATATAATAAAAACAAATCCTGCATGATAAATATGTAAGTGGAGAAATAAAATACTTAAATAAAAAATGAAAGTTAAATAAATATTTAAAACAACTTGTCGGCATAACAAAATTATTGGAACAATCGTTTTATGTTATTGTTTATTTTCGCAATGATATGTCCTTTTGAATGAAGTTATTTTATCTTTAAAGTAAAATAATTTTAGCAAGAGTAAATTTCATTAAATACATAAATACATTTGTGCTGAATTTATTTCTAATTTTTAATTTTAATAATGCTTCTGTTAAATGTAAGTAAACTAATAGTTAATTAATTTCTTACTTACCTTGTGTAAAAATTAAACATGGATTCATTTATCACTAATAAATTAACACTTTTTATTTGTGTATTTTTAAAGAAACTAATTTGAATGCGCTAAATAATGGATTTATTTACTTAAAACAAAACTGTTTCGAATTATTTCTTGAAAATAATTCTTAATTACTCAAATTTCATCGCACGTATCACACGTTCCAAGTACAGTAACGTATAGTCAAATTATTCTGGGGAAATCAGTTTGAACTCAATCTGTTCAAAAAGAATCATTGTTACATTAGATATAACAAAAAAATACAAATAATGTTCTATATTATTGTTGGAAACAATCAAGTAATTTGTTAATTCAACTTTTTTTTAGGATAATAATAATAAAATTTATTTTCGGATAATTTAACTACCGGTTCGCTAATTTTTTTTAATTTTAAGAACCAGTTCACGTGAACCAGAGTGAACCAGTTTGATATCATCACTGCCTGTACCTACTGTAAACTGCTGCTGAAAATGTATCAAATTTGATTCTGGAATGAAGATTTGCCACATCAAGATAAATGCTGCTTAACTTTCATTAAAGCCTCTAGTTAAAGTCAATCAGAGAAGACAAAATGTGCACAGACTGCCCATCTTATATAAGGTAACCTCAATTAACCCAAGAGCTCTTATACTATATTTTCCTTTTAAAGCTATAGCAAAATTTTCAATGTACTTTCTGTAATTACTCAATGCCTACATTGCTATTTAAAATATTTGTAATGTAACTTGTGTGCTTTTCTCTCTATCCTTGGGTTAATAATTTTATAATTTTCTAAGTTACCTTATGTTTTTCATTATGATAGTGTGCTTAGATAGTCATCGAACAAGCCAATTATTTCTTTCCACTTTTATTAGTATAATGCCATATTAGTGCAGATAAATTATATAATTGACCCCCATTAAATGTCTTATAAAATTGCTCATTCGAGGGCTACTTTATTTCCTATTTTTAATCGTTTAAATAATTGTCTTTTTAAAAGGGTATATTTCTTCATTCTTTTATGTAATGCAAGGATATGTGCAAAATTAATAGATGAACTATATAATATAGAGAAATGCATGATTTCATATAATCCTATAAATCCCTGTTTAATCATGCATTCCCCCTCAATTTTTCTTATTTAAAATAACTTATTTTAATATAATTATAACATAATTTATGAACTGTTAAAGTTGAGGTTGAGAATGTGTGGAACATCTTAAAATTATTTAGGAATTGGTTAAGCACCTTTGCTTACTTAGTCACCACCTTTTGTATATTCATTTATGCATATTATATTGTGTGTTACCAATGTAGATGTACTGGTTGTTTTGAGGCCTGCTTTGATTTTCTCCAGGGACCTATGGCTAAGGCCATTCTCTCTCCTTCTTGCGGTTCCCAGATAGAGTATGTGCTAGGAAGCCATACTTGGGAATTTTACACCTAAGTCACTCAGCTCCAGAGCTTCATGGTAGGATGCCAGACTCAGGATGAATTATGATGAAACCTTCCAATGATCCATGGCAAGATGCCATCCCATCTGTTTTATTTTACAAAGCAACACAGTTTCAATGTACTGCACTTCATCCTGTACATTAATTCTTCACTGGTACCACCAGTCTCTTTTAATTTTAAATGTTAATATTTCTTTAAATTGCCCATGTTTTAATCACTTCCATGCCTTCAGCTCAGTGAGCTTTCATCTACACTATTCTTAAAGTCAATATAAGTTTTTATCCAATATTAAATGTAGAAATCTAATTTAAGCAAACACTTATTATATTCACTATAGGCCTCATACATCTTTTGAAATCAGCCTTTCTTCACCCAACTGTACTTTTGCTTAAGTACATTGTTATAATATGTTGCATTAACCTGAGGGATAGAGAACCTATAAATTAACAAGCCATTTATGTAAATGCAAATGGTGCTTCATTTAAAGTTGTTTGAAATTTATTTTTTAAATAATTGTGAAATAAATAAACCTATTGAATTTTACTAACTTATTTGATTATATTTATTTTCTGAGATCCACACCATTACCCCAGTCTATTTCATATATATATATTGTACCTTCCATAGTTGTTAGTTAACGAACCTAATGATATTTTAATATAGAGTCTCTTGCTTCTTCCTGATCACTGGCACTGGCAAGAAACTAGGCTATTAGTAGCATCAGATATGTTATCATGTAGGTGGCACTGTGGAGTATAGACTTTAGATTTGAACTTGGGATTTTTGAAAGGTAACCCCTCCTAGAGTGTTGAGTTTCATGTCTGGAGTTTGAATTCTGAGTGTGTTAATGAGATACACGATTCTGACCATTACAATACATATAATATTCCACATATCAACTACCATTTGATTTCTACACCTTCTTGTGGATATCTGAAAATGTAGCAGATAATAGTGAACTGTACAATTCCTTTAATTTAATAAAGATGCACATTTAGACATCAACAAAAATAATGAATAAAAATAGAATAATGCAATTATATATTTAAAAAAATACAATAATAAATTGGAAGAGCAACCATGACTGAAAGCACAAAAAATAGTTTCAGTTGTTTTTAAATGTTACTAATATAAACAGTAATACATTCTTCTATGCACTTTACACAATACAAATAATACATTTTATTATCCCACACTTCCAGAAATCCCTGTCATGTGTATCATTTTCAGAGTTGTAACATGGATAAATATGTACATACTCTACAGATACAATTAAACGATATATATATATATTATAATGGGACGATCCTTTTCAGGACTCAAGGAAGTCACATCTAACTATATTCGGATTTTGAGTCTTCTTATAGAATGCTATGGATGAAATAATGTAAAATATAATCCAATCCGTGCCTCTATTAATAACCTTGTTACTCTCGGAATTCGAACTCGGTGCAGAAATTGCAATTGACTCTCTTCAGGCATGTCCACAAATATTCTATAATAATGATAAGCTATATATAACTTATTTATAAATATTAAATCACTAAGTTGATTTAATATATATGCATGAGTATGTATATTTATAATTGTTGGTTTTATAAAATGACTAAATAAAATAAACAAACGAGACCTGTTTAATTTTAAAATCAAGTTTAACACATTTTAATCAGTAATAGAAACAAAAATATTATCACATAAATAATAAAAAATATTAAAATTTAGAATTATAATCTGTGCTTATATATAATACAATAATAAACTATTTAACATCCAGAAACTGTAATGCAATTATTGACATATATATATAATTTAAAATCATGTGTACAATAAATAATAATATTATACATCGTAAATCTGCGTATTGTGTCATTAAAATGATTCTGTGCATGTTATATGTTTGTACAAGATATCATCCATTCACTCCAGAATAACAATAGAATATATTCCTATATTAATTATGTTAGTAATTAAAAAGTAATTATGATAAATGTCAAGTAATGTTCAATTTGGAATATAATAAAACTTACTTCCAAATTGAAATAATTTAAAAACTTTTACCTTAGACAACCATCGCTTTGATCAGTACATATATAAAAATATCAACACCTAGATTTTATTAAATAAATAAAAATAAAGTGTTCATTTTATCAGTTCTTTACTTATCCTGTTAAGATCAATTTAATAAATGAAGTAATTTTTCCACGTAAATATAATTATCCACAAAGGAAATTATTAAAGTACACAATGAAGTATTCCAAGACGAGAAAGAATAATGGTTTTAAATTCCTCCTTAGATGAAATAAAATGACGTTGAATATTGAACGATAAAGTTCATTGATCATCCTTCGAAGAGGCAATCCAAATATTCATTCTTTTAAATATTTACATAGTAAAATATTTAATATCTTCTTCTTTAAAATACTCCATTATTAAGGCAGATTTTATTATTAGAAATTATGATGATTATACTTTAGGCATTAAGTAGGAATAAATTTATATCTTTAGATTTAAAACATCAGCAGAAATCCTTGGCATTAATTGTCTAGCCAGAGAACATCTTCATAAATTTTTGTTTTCTTAAACATATAGTTTGAAAAATCATTTCGAAGAAGTTGCTTTCTCTTACAAGTTTGTCAATTTAAATGATTTTTTTTGAGATCTTTATAAATATTAAAAATTACTTTTTACAAAGAACATACAATAATGTTCATAAGTAAATTAATTACTTGAAGAAAGTTTTAAAATAGTGAATCTTCTTTTTTTATTAAATGTATTCTAAATTTGAACACATTTAAATTTACGAACATAGTTATTGCTTTGATAACTAAATAGAAGATTATTATATAACAATATTAGTTCGTTTTTATACTTGGATTAATTTCCGAAAGCATATCACATAATCATGCTCACACTCTCTATTGTTTAAATATACAATTTGTAATGAACTCCAAACATTTATTTTCTTTATTTCAACTGATAAAATGTGAACTTGACTTAAGGCTTTGTCAATGTTAAGTTCTGGTTAGTAAAAATACCATTAGTTGGAAACATTTATTTATGTGTGTGTATAAATAAATTAGAATAATTCATTTTTAGAATTATTCTTTTAATATTTAATTAGTTTGTGTATGTAGCTGATATATGAAAAGCTTAAGATAGGTGTATGTTATTTATATCTGTTGATTTGATATAGGCACAATTAAATTCATAGACAAACATAAATTGTTTTAGGTGAGGCCCATATGGTACTCTCACAATATATATATTTAAAAATGATAAGAAATTAAAACGAATCTTATTTTTTTATATTATAAATCATATTGCCTATGACTAAACTCTCAATTTTAATTATAGTTACTTTTAAATTAAACAAACTTAAAAACTTCATATGTATAGATAGTAAAAACAATGCCCCTTAGTCTGATAACAGACATATATGAACTGAAGTGATGTTAACTTGAATAGAATTATTAGATATATCTTAAGTGAAAGTATTTTGAATCTCATCATTGCAGAATAATTTTTTGTTATATTTTTACTTACTCAACTTACTTTTTGGTAATTTTGTAGATGTCACCATTGATATTAATTGAAAGAAAGGTTACCATTATATGGAAGAGTCCCAAGATGTTCAAATACATAACAGAAGAATGTCACTTTTCTCTCAGGATAAAAATCTGACAAAACTAGAAATATTAAGATAATTCCTTAGATATTACTACTAATTTTTATGTTCTTAATTACAGTCTTTTTCAATATAAATAATTGTTTTGCATAATTCTTTGTGTATAAGATATAACAAGAAATAATAACAATAAATTTTTTTAATACTTTAAATTGACCCAAACAAAGATGTTGGTTACTAAAAGAAAATTGCTTATCCAAACATATGATACAACTAGCATATGTCATTAAATGACTTTATGATAAGATTGAATTAAATATAAATAAAATTATGATTCACTTCTGAAGGGTTCATATTTGATTGAGAAATTCACGTACTTAATATTAGCATTATTTTACAATAATGTCAATTTAATTATTTGGCTCAAACAATTTATTTATTCTTTCAAAATGAAGACTGAGATAATTACATTACTTTTTATGCAATAAATCTATCCCAGAAAAAATTATTTCTTTCCCTAACATTTCTCATTAAAAATATCTATGCCTTCCTATCTGAAATACACATTTTCATAATTAAAAAAAATTTGTGACATTGATTTCTTTATACTAGAAAACAATTATAATTGCTGTTATGTTATTCATAATATCTAATATTAGTTTAATAATAGAATATATACTCTTTCATTTATCATGCAATCTTTATCTATTGCCATAGATACAATTACTTGTGTATTATCTAGTCTTTACAAAAAAAAGTTTCAGAAAGCATTTTTCACAATATTTTATTTACTATTGAAATGATAACCTTCTAAGCCCTTATCGTTTCATCATCAAACCTAATGACACACACACCTGTGCTAAGTTCAAACTTATTTAATGTTAATAACTTTAAAATTAGCGTGTAAAACACTCATGTCTGTCCAAACAGTATTATATATTTACATGCGAACCAATGCTATAATTAGATAGGATTAGTAAAATTATAGGTAAAAAATTCACTTAATATTTATAAAAATGTTTGTTCTGTTATTAAAGTTAGAAGTAAATTATTAATTTTGTTGTTAGTATTGTAAATTCGTATGTGGATATATAATCTGTGCTATATATAAGAAAGGCATGATTTTAAAATATTTAAAAGCTGTTATCTAAAAATAATGTTAAATGTTTCTTTAAAAATCTGTTAAAAGATTTCTTGTTTTATATATATTTTAGGGAAAAAGTTTCTTGAAAATATATTTAAAAGTTATATCAAAATATGTTTATAAGTAATCTAAAAAAATATATTAAAAAGATTTTCGTTAAAATATGTTAAAAGGGATTATTTTTTAATTAAAGAATTTCTTATTTTATGTAAAATTAAAAATAAAAGCTGGTCAAGTAATTAAAAAAAGATTTTTGGTTGTAAACAAGTGTCATTAATGGCCACACCTGGAATCGGTAAAAGTAAAATTAGTTCAAAATCTTGATAATTAAAATCTCCTTAGATAAGATAAAGTTTCACTGTAAACTCATCAACACTCCTTTAACACTTTAAGCAAATAATTTTATTTATTATAACAGTTTCGACTGTACTAGCAGTCTTTGTCAGATCTACAACATAAAAAATTAGACAAATATTATATCAATATAACCAAAATTCTTATTCTTCATATTCTCATATAAAATTATAATAAAACAAAATAATATAAAGCAAAAACAACTCAATCCAAAAACTTTTCAAACAAAATTTTTTTCCAAATCTTTTAAAAACCCAATACATAAAAACTAAACTATAAAAAAATTAATAATAATAAACAAATAATAAAAAAATAATTAAAAAAATAATTAAAAAAATTAATTAAAAAAATAATAAAAAAATAATAAAAATAATAATAAAAAAACAATAACAAAAAAATTAATAATAAAAATATAAAATTTCTTTAAAATCATTTTTAAATTATTTTTTAAGATTATAAGCAAATAAATGTATTAAAACAATTCAAATTTTATCATCAAACTATTAAAAACAAAACCCTTAAAACCCATTAAAACATTAATCTAAAAATTAATACCAAAAATTATTATTTTTAACATAATTAATTACATATATAAGACCAAAAACCCAAAATCAAAAATTAAAAATTAAAATTAAAAAATAAACTTAAAAATAAAATTAAAAAATCAAAACAAAATATTAAAAATCAAAAACCAATAAACTAAAATCATTCTTTCCCCCTTTTTTACACTCCCATTTATACCCTATTTACTTCATTTTATACAAGTTATTTTTAAAATCTAAATTTGAAATTGTTTGCAACAAAAAATCTTAACTATAATAGCTTAGGGAATGGTTCTAACATTCCATAAGTTATCTAAGATTTAAAATTTGGATTATAAAATTGATAATATTTAATTAAATTCTTGAATTAATGAGTCTTGAGGTGATAGATTCCGATAATGTAAGTGCTTGAGAAAACCTATAAATTCTCTGTATTTTTAAACAAGGAAAAGACAGCCATTTTTAGAGAGCAATTGCAGTCAGTCTCCATGTCTGTTTAATGTCTGATATGTCTGGCTAAAATGGGAATTTCTTTGCTGTTACTCCATGGGGAGAAGAGGGTTTCTATCATCACAATGCCTGAACAACCATCATGCTGCTGGCAGACTCAAGCCTAACAGAACAGGAAAGAAGATGATGCCACCAGCCACCCAGTTAAAGTTATCAAACCCACTGCAAGAACTTGCAGACCAGATAAACAATATTGGTACCATTTTATTTTCAAACGACAGAGCTCTGTGTAATTTTTATATAGGTTAGGTAACTCTCTTTAAAATAATTGTAAAATTAAGTGTAACTATAATTCAAAATAATGTTTAAATTGCTATCATCATTAATGTTGCTAAACTTAAAATGACCTAATTATTTATATTTTCCTTTCACTTAAAAGTAAATTATTAGTGTCTAAATTAAAGTTATATAACTGCGGTTGTGTCTATATTTCTTTGCTTATTTTAATGAAATGCTTATTGTATTTCATATGCCAATATTTTGAAACAGCGAGCACCTAATTTTATGTTTTTAAGAAGATATTATTTAAATATCTTCATGTAATATAGTGTCACCTTTCTGCGCACTGTTTCAAAATCCTATTTTATAAAATAATAACGACTCGCCTTGGGCTAATTATTTTTTTTATTAATGATGATTTAATATGTGAAATGTGGCTTTTTTTAATCAACCATTTAAAAGCTTAAACTTTATAGTTTTATTAAGAATTAAATTAGCCTTTGATAATAGTTATAAGTATTTTTGTCATTTAAGTTCTTCCTAAGTCCATAGAAATATACTTTCCCTTCTTAAAGTATTAATTATCTATAAAGTAACCTATTAGATTGAGCATGTTGAAGTAAAGATTTATTAATATCTCTCTTAGTAGTGTAGACATTTATTATCAGGCTACAGAAGAGTTGGTTCCAATTTGATAAAAGTAATATGCTATTGTCTTGTATTTCATAGTATGAAATATACTATTCTTTACTTGGTGAGTGTAATCTATTATTTTATTAAATTTATTCTTATTTTGCTGCTATACATATGATACATATATTAAGATGGAGCCGCAGTGAAGCCAGTACATCTCTTATAGGGTCGAGCAGTAGCCAAGCCTGAGCCAAGGCCAGGTTAACATGTAAGTCCCCCACCATTTCTGAACACAACATTCCTTTTCGTGCAGCAAGATGTTCGGTTATAGGGTACTGGTGTTGGTCACAAGAATCCTGGAGTTATTAATTCATCCACAGATTGACTTTTCCTATTGCCATTTAACTGTGCCATAGTGCATTGGAAAAATCTTAGGCATCCAACTCTCCCACTTTAACATAGCACTTTCAGCATTGATCTGAAAATTTCTCTCAAAAAGCCATGTTCGTTCTAACATTACTTGAGCTAGTTTATGCACTTGTTGTTAAATAATATTGTATTTGCAATAAATAATGAATTTTTAGACTAATCAAGGCTCAATATAATTATTTATATAACAGCCACAAATTTAATAGGATTTGGCATAACTAATTTATAGACATAACGTAGTGACTATTTACGTATCAGTTGTAAATCACTTCATAAGATGGTCATGTGTTAAACTCATCTATGCAAAAAAATTGAATGATTGCTTATATAGTCATTTTAAATTCAGTGTAAGGAGAGAATGTGTTCTCTCATCTACCCAATGTCTGCGTACATTCTACGCTGAAATTCTGTAATGATATTGTCAAGTTCACTTCAATTGTAAATAAATGTATAACTAATTTAGTGTATTTCATTCTCTGTCTCGTTATTGATTCAATTCAGTCCAATTCTAATTATTATTTATAAAATATATATATGTGAAAAACTATGCATTAATAATCATTTAAATTAGTGATATATTTAGTCAATTTAAGAGCCTTTCTTTTATTTATCAGAGTCTTGTTGTGTCTCTCTGCCCTATGTCAGCCACAAATAAAATGATATGCTACATATAACTTCAAGGTGGCCATTCATAGGGTCTTGAGTCTTGGAGTTCTGGCAGATTAGGTGAAAGGTGGTCAGATTTGGGGTGTCACACTCCCTGGTTTGGTCAGCCTGTCTCTTTGCCTGGATTCTAGATTCTGTTATGTGAATGTGCAAACTTAACCATTACACTATATGACAATTTTGACTAACAGACCTTTTCAGATAGCTGAAATATCTTACAAAATTATATCTTTGAAACTAGTCTCAGCATGTTCAGCCCACAACAAATCTAATAACATTAGCTTTTAATTCTCACTTACCTAATTAAATATTAGAAACATCTTTAAAATTTTCTTCTGTTTAATGCCTCTATGTATTTAAAAGTGATTACACACAAAAGATTATGTGTGATGGCATCTATATGTGATCTATAGAGTTAAGTATTAAGAGAAGTTATAAAAAGAGTATAGAATATACATTTCCATTTTGTTTTGAATTTGTAGATTAGAAAAAAAATGATTCTATAGCATTTCAGTGCCATAAAATCCTAGAGAATATTTATCAAAATACAATAGCAATATTTAGACTATGTGGGGTCACTGAAAGTGTAAAGCAAGTGATTTTATCTCTCCAAAATTTTTGAAGCAGTTTTCATAAAGTATTTTGCAGATTGAAATGGGAGAAAAATGTAATAAAAATAAATGGTAATAGTATGTGATGTGATGCACTGTGACTTCTTCTTATACAGAGTCAGGAATCTCTTAGCCACTATACTAAAAAAACATATTAGCCACTTTATCTTCTCTTTCCATTTCCAACCCCAAATTTTCTCATATTCTTCTCTATCCTGCTCCATCCCATTACCACAACATAATCTTTTGTTAATTCCATAGCCTTTATATTCCCCCCCCCCATATTTTCCCAAACCCAGCATAAAAACTAATAACCCACTTTCTTTATGATCACTTTTATATTTATTCTTCTGCAACTTTCATTATTTGTACCCTTTCTGCTTCCAGGCATTTACATTCAATTAACAGATGCTTAATATTTTCTATGCCTTCCTTACACAACTTGAAGACTAAATCACCCACATTTTTCCATTTGTGTATATTCCCTTGTTGCTAAAGATTCTGTTTGAGCCTTAAACAGTAAACTACTTTCTTTGCTATTATCAAAATTAACTCTCACCCAATATTCAGTTTACTTATATATATATATACCTTTACACCACTTAGTGATGGCAATTGGTTCTCCAAAACTCATCATTAAGCAAGAATATCTTATACAAAATACGTAATTATAATGGGGGTCTATGGGAAAAAACTTGGTCAGTTCCAGTCGACTTAAAATATCCACATTGATTTCCAAGCTCAAAGATTTTCTTGATTTTTTTCATGACAATGATGACTAAATATGGTATCTAAAAAGAAAAGTTTTATATCACTAAGAAAAAAAATGCATATTTTCACTTTAAAAAAAGAGAAAGTGAAACTAAATTTGAATTTAAAAGTTTTTATATTCTTCCCCAGAAGTAATTAATCGTAATGAAAAAAATCCATACTGAAGTGCTTTTTTTAAAATTTGTATTACAGTATATATTACTACTATACATTTATTTTATTACCTATGTGAAATTATTGAAATTAAAAAACAATGTTTAATTATTAATTATTTAATTGAACATAAAGACTTATTACTGTACTCCACAGTAACAAAATGCTTATCGTAAAGTAGTCAACTTTAGAGGAAAAAATCAACTTATTTTAAAAGTAAAAAATCTAACTTCTAATTTTCTTAAACATACAGCTAGGTTTATTTTTCTTACTGTATATTTTTAGTAATGTAATAATGCCCCCCCCCCCCATTTGAGTAGAAAGATTATTAATTAAATGCAATCTGTTTTTCTTTTTAAACTTTTCTAATTCTACATTTGCATTTTAAAATGTTGTTTTTCGTTTGATTTGAAACATCTTGAGTGTAAACAACATGTTTATTAATGAAGTTACAAAATCAATAACTATTTTTACATAATTATCCAGGTGTTCTAAAAATAATATATCATATTTAAGAAACACACACACACAGTTTAATATTCATATTTAGTGTTTTCCTGAAAGTTTGTGATGATGGTACTTTGTTTGTCCTGTACTGTATTTATATATTGGAGTATTTGTATACAGTATTATCAACAAATTAAAAATCCTTCTCCTTTTCAAAAACTTTATTTTCTTATCTCAATACTGAACATATATATATATATTGTATATACAGTATTTATATAATACAAAACTCTGTGTCAACTGTTTATCTTCATACAGTCATTTTCAAGGATATCTCTCTCCCACTGCTATATTTTATTACTTTTTCTTTTACATTAATTAATTACAAATCAAGGTTGAAACATTGGAGTTTTGTATTATATAAATACTGTATATGTTCAGTATTGAGTTAAGAAAATAAAGTTTTTGAAAAGAAAAAGGATTTTTAATTTGTTGATATTATTGTAAAACATATATATGTATTTTAAAAGAAAAAGTGGATGAACATTTGCTGTGTTATTTGTAATATATGATGTATACAGATTATATATGATGTATACAGTATTATAGATTCAGTAATTATAGATATTTTAAGTGTTTTATGAATAAAATATTATATATGTATACAATTACAGCAAAGTCATTACCTGTATACATATTACAATATACTTTTGCTTTTGGGTAAAATGAATTTAATATAGCTATCTCTGATGTCATCAGTGATGCAAAATTCAAGATGGCTGCCAAAAAATTTTTTTTTTAAATTTTTCTCGATCATTATAGCAAATAATCAATTGTACATTGTATTGGGTACAAATTGATGATGATCACTATTGTGAAATATTGCTAAGTAGACAATCGCTAAGTGGGGTAAAGGGGTATATATATATATACTCTTCTTATTCTCCATTTTGCCAACTCCCTTTTATTTATTAGTGCATCTATTCTTCTATCCCATTCCTTATCACCATAATACTCAACAATTCCCCTAACACAATCATCCTATCTTTTGTATAATTATACTGACAAAATCTTTATCCAAATCTTCTGCATACTGTCTACCTTTCTCACCCATTTTGTTGCCTGCCCTTTACTCATAACCCAATCAAATACTAGTTTGACTAGTCTTTTATCCATAAACTGCAATCTACCAAACATTTACATTTTGCATCTCTCATATAAAAACTTGACTATCCCATTTTTTCTTGAATTGTGTCTTTACTATCCACACATCTCCATTTAATACATGTCTTCCTATTTTTCTTTGTACTTTTTCTAAATACTCTAATACCCCTTTACTATCACATAACACATCATTATCATATGTTAACCCTGCTATTGTCACTCCCATACAATTCTAGCTACATATTTATTATATAAAAACACTGTTAATTTCTTTAACAATCCCTTTTTTTTCTTTGCCGAATTTATCAATTTTTTCTCCCATTCATCCAAGCAATTTTTCTGATTACTTAAGATGATTTCCAAATTCACCACACTTAACTTTATATTCCCCAATAAAAATTCTTTGTCTTCTCTCCTCCCCCAGTATTAATTATCATTACTTTTGGTTTTTCCTCACTAAATTTAATCCCCATATCTTTACCCACACTCACACATATCCTCAGAATAGCTTCCATATCTTCCCTTGTTTCTGTGCACAAGACATCATCTGCAAATAAAGGGCCTGATAATGTATATACTCCCTTTCCCCCTATTACAGGTATCTCCATCCCTCTTCATAGTCTTTCTATTGCTCTCTCCATTTCTCTCAAATATAACAAAAAAATAAAAGATGACATAGGGCAGTCTTGCCTTAGACCCAACCCATTTTTAACATTAACTGATTCTATATTATTCAATTGATATGTATAGTAATTATTTTCATACATTCTCTTAATAATATTCATTAAAGCTCCATCCATTCCCAAATTTGCTAAAACTTACCCATAATCTATCTACTCTATCATATGCCTCCTTTATATCTATAAAAACCATATATAACTGTCTACATGTATTTCTATTCACATCTATAAGCTGAGTAACTACAAATAAGCTATCTCCTATATGCCTATCTGATCAAAAACCACATTGCATTTTTCCTATTATATTATTTTCTTCCATACATTTTGCGACTTTCAGTCATCATATATGCAAAAACTTTATATAACACTGATGTTATCACTATCAGTCTATAATTGTTTAACATTCTATAATTCTTACCCTTTTCTTTAAATAGTAGCCTTACTCTTGTATTACTCCAACTACCTGGAAAATCTCTCATCTGTGCCATTTTATTAAAACATTATAATAGTTTTAATTTTTCTCTATGACCTAAATTCATTACCAACTCTACTGCCCATCCATCTAAACCTCTTGCCTTTCCACTTTCTTCTCTGCCTCATTCAGTTCATTTTCTGTAAACCTAATATTTTCATTACTATACACTTTCATGTTTTTTATCACTCTGTCCTTCACATCCAACTTCTTTTCTATATATATTACATACTTATTTAAGATTGTCTCCAATTCTTCTCCAGAGTTACACTCTATTCTCTCATCATCTAGTAATACTATTTCTCTCTCTCTCTTACATCCTTCTTTTAATATATTTCCAAAAATTTTTACTCCCATCATTCCATTTTTATTAATATCCTCCAGCAATTTACTATTCAATTTCATTCTCTCTCTATAATTATCTATTTTAGTCAATTTCTTTTTTTAAATACTTTTCCCATTTAACATTAACATCTTTTTCTTTGTTCTTAATAGCATACTTATATTCTCTGCATGCATTTTCCCTTTTTTATACTTTTACTAACTCTCACTTTCCTATTACTTTTATTCTCAATATTCTCTCCTAAAACTTTATTTGTCTCTTTTTGTATTTCATCACATCAGTCCTTATATTCATCCCCAACTGTTTCATGGTTTCTTCAACTTTTATTTTATATTTTTCTAACTTATTCTTATCATTCATTTTTCATCACATCTTTCACCACTATCCTTCCTACTTTTTTTTTTCATATGTCATAGCACCAGCCAGGACACGAATCCACAACCATCTGCAACCAACTACTTGCTTGCAAGGTGGCCGCGATGACCTTTCGGCTAACAGCACTTGCACATTACTAACCATTTCTATTATTAAGAAATTATGATCACTATTACATACTCTTGCTTCATTATCAAACACTTTAATTTTCTATACTTTATTCATTCCCTTTTTCTCTACTAATACATAATCTATTGTGTGAAATATATTATTTCTAGATCAGGTGTATTGTCCCTCATAAATATTTGACAAATTTCCAATGCTCAAATTTCTCTGACAAAAATTCTTCAAAAGCTGTCCATTCTTGTTATCTAAATCATCAATTTTTTCAATATGCATATTCATACCTGCTCTAACCATTATTCTCTCCCCCCTTTTCTTTAAAACTCTGTACCCTTAACTAGGTATTCATAAATACTATTGTTCTACCCCATTATAGTTTGACTATCTCCAGTAGATATATACATTATAGCCACCAAACACTCATTTTCCACAAATGTTCTTGACATTTAACAATGTTTAAATGTTTTGTTGACATAACTCCTATACCATCATCCCTTTTTCTTTTCTATTTATATCCTGCCGTACCACATCTTCCAGTATAAGTTCTTTTCTTAGATATTTCCTCTACTGCTAGTACTCCAAACTCTTCATTTTTAACTGCTTTGTTTAATTCCAGTCACTTTTCTGGTATCCTACCACCTTACATATTCAAATATCAAATTTTAACAATGCCTTCTTTCTTAATTTTTTTATAAATTCTTTTGACTCTCTCTTCTCTATTATATTCATAAATAATTTGCTACCATTAATTTTACAGACCCATTCCCTCTCCACATCTACATTTATATCTAAATCAGCTACCTTTTATTTCTTACATCCCATCCACTCTTCTTTCTGATAACACTGCCACTTAACTTTCTCCCCCCTTATGTTTCCTGGACTATATTCTTTATAAATCAAACTTTCTAAAACTTCACTTCTGTATTTTTCTAAGTGCAATCCATCTTCACTATATAACTCTATCTTTTTAATAAAAAATATCCCACACATCCACATATATAACATCATTTCTATCACACAAAATTTTCAATCTCTCATTTATAGAACATGCTCTATCTAACATATTCTTCATCAAATCTTGATAATAATCCAACTATTCCTATGCTTTCTTTAATCTTACTCAAATTCCTAATCAATTCTATATACTCATTTCTCTGATGGCTCTGACAAATTATTAGTCCCTACCATAACATACACATCTCTATTCCCTTGCTTCTTTACCTTATCTGTAATATCCCTAATCCTAGCTCCAAGCAAATATACTCTTACCTACATGTTTGTATTTTACTTTGCAATTATCTCCATATTCTCTAATTAGTGAATCTCCTATCAATATTGTCTTATAGTCTACTTTCCTTATTTCATCCATAACATTCTCTACCATCTTCTGAACTTATCTACTTCTTCCTTATCATTCCTACTCAATAATTCCTTTATCTACTCACACTTCATCTTTAACAATTTTAATTTTTCTTCTACATTCTTTACCTTCTCCTCTATCTTACTTATTTTTTGGCTAATCATCTCCATTGCACTACTAATTTTTCCTTACATATCTTTTGTCACTCCATTAAAACCATACTCTATCCTATCTTCTATTACATTTTCTCCATTAGTTCTGAGTTTCTATTTAAACTATCTATACTTAGAAACAACTTTTTCATCTCTTTTATCACATTTACACTGTCTACCTATAAACAAAATGATAAACCTCATCACATATAGTACACTCTACCACAGCATGCCTAATTTCTTTCTGACCATTATATATGCATTATGGGATACAAATATAATTCATATGCCATATTTTTCAAGTCACCTACTCTATATTTAACTTTATGCTTCCTTTCCTACTCTTCAAACCCCTTTACACAAAAAGAGAAAAACTTTAGTTTCTTTTAATGAGAATCGATAAACATGTTTCCCAACCTTAGGCCTCAAAATATTCTTTTTCTCAAATAAATCATTTCCTTTCTTAAATTAAAAAATTCCTTAGTAATAAACTTACTAAAAAAAACAACAAAACTTATGTACAAATTAGTTATAAAATCTCCTTATATTAACACACACTTAACAAAATGAATTTTTTTTACTTCTATATTTAAAATGGCAAAAAGAAACACTTTCTAAACATTAACAATTCCCAATGTTTCCAAACCCAACTAAATCTCTATTGATCACAATTTTCTCTCCACTTTCACTCAATAAGCAAATAGTCTTTGTAGCAATGATTTGATTATTTACAATAGAAAAATATAAACTTTAACTTAACTTACAGAACAGAATAGTCACATCAACACAGCCAAAGTCTAGTAAACTCTCCATACAGTAGTGTCATCAAGCATGAGCCTTATTAATCAATGACTGCAAAGTTTGTGCAAAAAATCCTTATCTAATGCCTTATCATCTAATTTCCCCAGACTAGTTACTAGATTGTGGCTTTCATCAGTGAGGAGCCTTGGATTTGTGAACACTGCACCTAGATCTTGGGCTCTAATGCAATCCTCTAGCAGCCTGTTTTATCTATTTAGATAACAGTAAAGCTAGTATCTTAAGACCACATATTTTGAAAAATAAATGGAGCATCTTTAAATCATCTACTTTTTACAGTTGATGTGATTATTTTTGAAAGTACGGTATTAATTCAAAACTTTAGACATGTTACAACAGCTATCAGATGACATCAAGAAAAGTGAATTGAAGATCAAAGCTAAAAAAATTAAAGGTATGTTCAATATCTTTAAGAAAAAATATATAAAAGATAATAATGTGTTGTCAACTATAAATACCATGATCAGATTATTAATACTGATGGATACATAATGAGTAGAAATTAATCATAAACTCTTATTAGTTTTGGTGGAAATAATTTAATATTAAAAAAATATGCCTACATGCTTAAAATAGATTACTTATAAATCTTAAGATTAGGGCATTTAATAGAAAAATAGATTTCAAGCCACACAATGAAGCAGTCAATCTTAGCTTAAGATTGAGCTTCATAGTTTGGTCTACTAACCTATGTTTAAACACTATATCCCATCCCACTCCTTTGTGTATATACATTTTATGTATATATTTGAGATGCACACCTAAGTTATAAAATTTTAACGTTTCAGTAACATTTTTTAAAATTATTATTAATTTTTTATTAAAGTATATAGGTGTGGCTCAAATATATATATATACGAGCAAAAACTTACTAACAAAATATTGATGTTTTAAATAATTTATTATACATCATTTTTTAAACTTTTTCTTTTTAAATTCCTTGTTTTTCCTTTTAAACTGTATATTTATAAAATCCAAGATGGAAGATGCAACTGTTAATTGTCCAAAAATAATTAAAGGGATGGAAACACTATTGTTTTAGTCTGGGGAAGGTATTTTTAATTAAAGTTTTTACTTAAAATAAAATGGGGATTAATATTAAAGATTTTCTTTTGTTATAAACATTTTGTCAAATCTATTTCCAATCTGGAAATAGATTTGAATATATTTTTGGATATCTAACTGTTGCATCTTTCAAAAACAATGGACAAAGAAATATAAAATTGGTTAAATTAAAGATTACATTTGTGCTAGAGATAAGAAATGGAAAGCATTCTTCAAATACCTGGGCAGGAGTATAAACTGGTTGGATTTTAAATCACCAACAGAAGAGATTAACTATTATTATTGAGAGAACTGATTGCTACTAGACACCATGCTGTCTTGAAATCTAAAAAATAATGATCAAGTAGTAAGCCCATTCCGTGAAGATCTTCCCCTGCCATAATATCCTGCTGCCCTGAAATGAAGAAAGGCATAAAAAGAACTTTGCAATGCTGATCAGAAGCTGGCTATCACCAAGAATTTACTTGGATTCATTAAATGCTGTACTTTGAAAAATGGACTATTAAATGGTGCAATGTAAATTATTTCAAACCGCCACCATTGAAACTAAACCTAGCTTGCCTAACTAGTCTCAAACTCTGTTAAGATTTTTCCTAATGTATTATTTATCAACTTTGTGTTTTACTAAAAATGTAAATTGCTCTTAAAGAATTTTAATGAATCTTAATCTCTATGTTCTATTTCCTTAACTTTGATGCGGTCATTTATTACTTGATTTTATATATATGCTTTTATTAATAATATGCCAATCTCAAGCAATCTGGGGAGCTTAATTTCTAAAAATCTTGTCATTTTTTAAACTAAACCTCCATAAATTCAGGTTATTAATGTCCCCTTTTAAATATAATGCATTATTAATTAATACGCTCACCATATTGTTTTTACGAATCAACATATTAGGTTTGTTTTTAGAATACAAAATTGTTATTTATTTAACTCTGGATTCTACCCGGGGAATCCAGAACTTAGGCTAATTAACGCTCTGAAACTTATTTATTTTACAAATGTTATTTATCCAATTTTGAAAGGGTGACTTATCATTTGTTTTTTATATAACTGCTAGTCTTTTTTTTATATATTCTTCAAATATCAAATACAGTACTTAAATATTCCAGTTATTATAAAGTCAATGAAGGTGGGACCGATTTATTTTAAATCGCAGAAAAGGAGGGGGTCAAATCTAAACGTATATTTTATCAAATGAAATCTAAATCTCTCTCTATATATTCTAGTGGCATGGAAAATTATAGCATTCAAACAAGGGTCATTTATTTTAAAGCAGTAAAACTTATTCAATGTTGTTAGTGACATTTATCATTACTGCGCTACTGACATTTGGCCTATCTTCGTATATATATGTGCTTCTTAATATGGGGGTTGCGACAAGTTCAAACCCATAGATTTCCTTCCCAAGCCTTGTCCTGAGGATAGTTGACCTGCCCAGGACCATTTGTCATATAAAAAGGCCTCTGGCGGTGATTCCCATAAATCTGGCACATGCTATGCCTATCCACTTTCTCTGTATAAAAAGGCTTCTCACTTTGGTTATACCAGTAAGTTTGGGTCATGCCATGCTATCCACTTTTCTCTAAGCACTGCCCTAGAAAAGGGGTGTTAGATTTCGTTTTTTGTCTCGAAGCATGACCTTATCTTTTGAGTTCTCTGCCTATGTCGGTACCGTCTCTTATTCATATTATTTCTTTTGCTTATGACCTAATTTTAGTGCTGTAATAATATTGAAATTGCACTCTGCTAAATATATATATATAAATGCCAAATAGTACTAGCTAGATTAATTACTAATGTTATTTTATTTTTATTATACAATCCCACCATCGTAATTTATTTGTGTTTAAAAGTATCTGCCTTGGGAAAAATCAAGCGTTGTCTTTTAAATGTTTTTTTTTCAATAAATATTTTATCATATAATCAAATATTTTCAAATGTATTTTATTTATTTTCATGACCGTAATGGCGTAAAAATAGTTTATTATATCCGTAATGAATCCCAGAACATTCCCCAAAATCACGTTAGTCATCATGTTTCAGAAACATAAATCAAAGCATTAGTAGCAATTTTATGTAATATCTTTAATAATTGATTGGCATCTTAATATTGGACCCACCAAAGATGTGTGTTTATTTATATGTTATTTCATTAATAAAAGAGCATATGAGAAATAATAGCATGAATGACAATATATAACTATCTATCATTTGGTAGACTGCTTGCTCATTTACGCACATATTGTTTGCAATTAATTTATAAATGTAAATAATTTGTCATTATATTAAAATAATTTTTATTGTCTAACTTGTTTGAATTCCTTTTCTCCACTTCCAAATGTACAACCATGCGTATACATATTTTAGTTAAGTCATAGTTAATAGATGTCTCATTGTCTTCTCCACTCTGCTAATGGGCCGGATTTGAAATTAATTCTCATGTGCCATCATTGTTGTTATCCATTAGGTGTTTGATCAGGGGCTTAGAGAGTGGATTCAAATCCAAGCTGGTCCCTGACCTAAATCTCGGGCTTGACTGGATTTGAAGTACATTTGGTGAGTTCCAGCTTATGTTAGATGGATCAACATGTTTTGACCGGTACAATAAAGTAATGAAAATATATGTTTGGAATAACAAGGAAGAACAAAAAGCAAAATGCAGAAATGAAAAAATAAACAGATACCAGTAGTGATATCATTGAAATTATTATAAGGCTGTGCTAGATTTAAATGAGACATGTCATTAGATAGACAATGAATAGCTTAAATTGGAAATTGAAAAAAATTTAAAAAGATAACATATATAAAAGTTTATTGCAGTGTTGTGGAGAAGATAAAGATTAGAGAACTTGGTCAGACTATCTTGCAAGGCAATGAATTGATAATGATTAAAAATGATGATGAATGTCTTTCTGTAATTAATGTTTAATTTTGTCTTTTTAATTTTTTACTTAAAAATATAATGGCTCTCTATTGATAGTTATATTAAAAAACAAAGAGATAAAAACATCATATAAATCCCTGTAAAATATTATTGGTGCCACTCCTTTTACCTTCATAAGTTATTAATATTTTGTTGGAGAGATTATATGTAAACTTAAAAAGAGGGAGGGGGGAGAAGAGGGAGTGAGTGTGCATTCTATCTAATTTATTAGTATTAATAATCTTATAAGTACATCAAATAAATGTTCTGCAAAAACAAAATTCAGAGCTCTCTCTCTTTCTCAATACTGTTTCATTTGTTACTATTATGGGATCTTTCATGTCCAGAAATTTCAATATGTTTTCAGTAGTTGTAATCAATAAGAAAATTAAATTTGTGAGTTGTCTTCTAAAATATTGTTCTTAGATATTCTAATAAGTTTTTACAGCCATTAAGTATAATAAAATAAGGCTATATAAAAACAAAACTATTTTTCTTTATTTGGCAAGACAAAATATGAATCATATACAAATCTTTGTAACGAAGGCATACTTAACATTTTCAGGTTATTTTTTAAAGTTTATTCATATATGTATAATAAATAATATTGTGAAGTTTGGCACTAGTTATTATAATTAATGATGTTTGGTTTAAGTTGAAATCTAGATATTACAATTATTCCTGTGATATAGAATTGTTTACATTTAAAAAGTAATACTATTAATTTTAATCACATATAATAAATTAGTGATGAATATAATTAAAATTAATACAAACTTTCGAATTATATATCCTATATATACATGTTGAATATTTTCATAAATGATTAAGATATTATCAATAAAAATAACTCGATGAATCCAAGTAATAATTAGAGAAAAATATCCAGTAATAATGTTACTAAACAACTACCAATTAAAATTGCTAACTCCAAATTAGATCATATGCTAATAGATTTTTGTCCAAAACTTTATTAGAAAAAAAAAAGAGACAATACAACAAGATATTTTCTTTATCTTTTTTTTAATTTCCCTTATATAAGATAGAACGATATATATATATTATTACAATTTAATTTACAAGTATCACAATTTCTCCATTTAATAACTTTGATACTATGCATTTCAAATAAATATATTTATCTGAAGTAGATGGTGTTAGAACTGAACAAATAATGAAAGCATAAATGATTTGTAACCTAGGCCAATAGTTTAACATGAATTGCATCTCAGGGATCGTTTATCTTTTTTATATATCTTTATTCTTATGATTCAAAAATATGCAGTTCAGTGGAAGTTTTAAGTACAGTATATCAAATATATATTACGGCAAGGTATTATAAAATTAATTTACTTTTGTTTAGAATTATTTGAAGTAATATTAATAAAAATTACTTAAAAGAAGGAATTTTTATAGCAGTACACATGACTCAGAGAAAATATTAGTTTACTTATAAAAAAGATATAATTATAAGATAGGCTTTTGTTTATGTATACTTTTAGTAATATTGGTTGGATTAAATATTAAGAGACTCAAAAAAAAAAAAAACCGTAATTGACAATAAACAAGATGTTATTTGTATTAGTTTAAGGTAAAATGAAAAAAAAGGGATAAAATTAAAAATTGACGAAAAAGGGTAAGTTTAAAGATGGCAATAAGTTGTAGAGCATATTAATGATATTTAGAAAGCTGGTTAACTAATGCTGAAGGGAATTTAAAAAAAAATAAAATTTAAATAATTGCTATAGTTAATAATTTTATTGAGTCAAAAGCTTAATTTTTTGTAGAGCAATAAGGTTGAAGATGATTAGGAAGAGAGATGTAAAAATACTACAGACTTTGAGGGGATTAAAAAGATGAATTAATAAACAAAATTAATATTTTCTTTTTTTAAAAGCATAATTAAAAAGATAATATTCATTGGAAAAAAAAAATAGAATTGGATAGTGCATGTTCTTAAGAGCTAAAAAAATATGCAATTAATGTGACCAGGAATTATGAATAAGGGCCAATAAAGGTGATATTTCAAATAGATGGAAAGTAATCTGTTTCCAACAAAGCACACAAAGAATTTTATTCATTAACAAATTGATCTTTAACAAATTAATTTATATAGTATTTTTAAGAAAAAATAAATCAGTAAAATTAAAAACAATGCACTAAAATTACAATGATATTTATTTAAAGCTTTTTTATTAGTAAACTTTTTTTAATAGCTTAATTTTCATTCTTGTCAATAATGATTTTTGATCAAATGCATTTTCAGTCAAAATACTACTGGGATTTTACACTTCTGCCTTCTAGCTATTGGCCTTTTGTTTTTGG
Organism: Epiperipatus broadwayi; assembly: GCA_028023455.1. Lineage (NCBI taxonomy): Eukaryota > Metazoa > Onychophora > Udeonychophora > Euonychophora > Peripatidae > Epiperipatus > Epiperipatus broadwayi. The sequence goes on from JAQFVV010013096.1 coordinate 133,101, forward strand.
CTTTCAATATTTTGGGGTGATACTTCTAGAATAGAGAAAAAATACGATTGGAAATGTATTTTGCTTCATTGCATAAAAAATTGTACATATATAGTTTAGCTTTTTTATATTAAATAAGAAGATATGTAATAAATATAGGGGGGATTTGTATTTAAGTGGATATTATCCTATATATGAGGGGTCAGGGTGGCTTGAGGTAAACATGCGCATAACAATATTGGCATCAGCATGGGAATTGGGCACTAGATTGAAGCCTGGCCATTAAAGTATAAAGATTTGCTATCTTAATATAAACTGAGCACTAATTATATATATATGTGGAAGATGATAATCTGGACCAACTGATGAGTGCTGGTTCAACATGAAATATATATACTGGTGATTATTTATCTTTTCTACATGTGTGTGTATCAGTGATATGAGATAGTGTGAATAGTTGAAGATTGCTTGGAAGTCTGAGTTCAAATCCCCTATATTTACAATTAAGTTCTAATTATAAGAATGCCTGTATTTCAAATCACATATGTAATGAAGCATGGATCAGACTTCCGGATCCATTGTTAAAAAAAATAAATAAATTTACATTTCTTTTAACAAAATAACATTTTATTTCAGCAGAATTTTGCATTAACTCATAAATATACGCTTGACGTATATACATGTTTGATTAATAGGTTTTACAAGTAATTTTTTTAACAGCAATTTAATCTTAGAACGGAATTTATTTAAAATGCAAATACAAATTTAATAAACGTAATTAATTTTAGCTTTAATGCAAAACTCTGCTGATACTGGACTATAAACTTAATTCAGGTCTACAATATTAATCAAGTTTATAGGAGGCTGTGAAGCATAGATCAGACTTCCGGATCCATTGCTTCATTAATAATATATTGGGCTATTTCCACCGTCTTTCATTAAATGTTGAATGTCTAGAAAATTTTAATCTTTTCAAATACAAACAACTTGTTAATAATAATAAACAAATTTGTATTTGAAAAGTTTAATATTTTTTAAACATTCAACATTTAATGAAAGATGATGGAAATAGTCCAACATATCATCACATCTAATATACCATCATTACAAACCTTCAGGTAAACTACATATATACTTTTTCTTTTTTATATAGTCAAACACTAAAAAAAAGTTAACCCTTGACTGTTTATTATTCAACAGGATGCAACTAAGGTTTACATGAAAATATTCATAATACATGCATTCTTCTATAATCTCAAAATTCATCTTCACACTTTTTGTTTTTCACTTTTTTTCTGAAGTAATGGCTGCTATTGATGATGATTAAAGATTATTATAAACAAATTAACTTTATAACAAAGTAATTGCATGATGTTTTGCTATAAATATTTTAGACATTTAACAATTAATCTTTAAACCCATTTCAAAACTGAGATGTTCAGCCTGATTATTTTACAAGTTTTATTTAGGTACTTACAACTGCAGATCACTTTCAAGTGAAGGAAGATTGCAAGACTTAGAAGAAGAACTGTCTTATATTAAATGGGATATTATTGGACTTTGTGAAGTTAGAAGAAAAGGTGAAGAGACAATTGATTTAAAAAGTGGACATATATTTTATTATAAAGGCACAAATATTGGAAATACAAATGGAGTAGGATTCATTATAAATAAAAAGTGGAAGAACAATATTGTGGAGATTGATGGTGTATCAGACCGAGTGGCAAGATTAGTTATACAACTTAATAGCAGATACCAAATGCAGATAATTCAGGTTTATGCTCCAACAAGTTCTCATAGTGATGAAGTAGTAGAAGATTTTAATATGGATGTACAAAAGGCTTTTGATCAGAGTAAACAACATTTTAAAATTGTTATGGGAGACTTTAATTCTAGAATTGGTAAACAAATGAGAGATGAAAGTGCTGTAGATAATTTTGTTTATGGTAATAGAAATGAGAGAGGACATAGACTTGTAGAGTTTGCAGAAAAAGAAAAACTTTATATTATGAATTCTTTTTTTGAGAAAAATGTTAAAAGAAAATGGACATGGAAGCATCCAAATGAAGGTACAGCAGAATTGGATTATATTATGACTAACAGGAAATACATATTTCAAGATTGTAATGTTCTTAATAGATTTAACACAGGAAGTGATCATCGATTAGTAAGGTGCAAGATACATGTTAATGTAAAACTAGAAAGACAAAAATTGTTAGAAAAACAATATTTACAATTGATATTCCTAATCTTCAGAAACATTCTAATGAATTTAAATTAGAACTTACGAATCGGTTTCAAGTATTAGTAGATTTTGAAAATGATTCAGATTTGAATGAAATTAATATGAAAATAACTGATACACTTTTAAAAACTGCAACAAAGATAGCTGGTAGATAAAAGCAGCAATTGACCAATAAAATTTCTACTGAGACTAGAGAATTTATGAAGAAAAGAAGAAATATGAAGATATACAAAAATGATGCATTAAAAAGAATTGAATATCTCGAATTTTGTAAAATGGTGCGGAAAAGAGTTACAACATTTTGGTATTGGTAGGAAATTTATATCTGCAATAAGAAAAAAAGATGGAATTATTACTAAAAAGAGAGATGACATCATGAAATTGGTAGAAAATTTTTATCAAAAATTATATAGTAATAAAGAACAAGTACCTCCTATATCTATTACATCTTCCGAATTGCCCAGAATTTTAAATGAAGAAGTGAGAAATGCAATTAAATGTATGGAGAAAGGAAAGGCTCCAGGTAATGATGGAATTATAATTGATATATTAAAAGAAGCAGGTGAAGAAACAGAATTTTTTTTTTAGCAAAGTTATATACCAAATGTCTAAATGATAAAGATGTACCGGATGATTGGAAAAATGCAGTAATAATATTAATATTTAAAAAAGGTGATAAAGAAGATATTAGAAATTACAGACATATCAGCCTTTTATCAGTTTTATATAAAATTTTTACCAAGATGATTACAACTCATCTACAGAGAACATTGGATTTCCACCAACCAAGAGAACAAGCTGGATTTAAAAGTGGTTTTAGTACAGTAGATCATATTCAGGTACTGAGAGAAATTATAGAAAGGACAAATGAATATGAGATGTCATTATGTTTTTGATTTGTGGATTATGAAAAGGCATTTGATTCTATAAACATTTCTTCAGTGATTAAAGCATTGGATCATCAAGGTATAGATCCAGGATATTGTCATATTTTAAAGAATATTTATAAAAATGCAACAGCAACAATTAGATTACATAATGATACTGGGAAAGTCAACATTGAGAAAGGTGTAAGATAAGGTGACTCCATATCTCCAAAATTTTTTACAGCAGTGCTGCAAGAAGTATTTTGTGGTTTAAAATGGGAAACTAAAGGAGTGAAAGTAAATGGAGATTATTTAAGTCATTTAGATTTCGCAGATGATGTAGTTGTTTTTGCAAATAATGCTTCAGAGCTGCAGGAAATGTTGCAGGAGTTATCAGATGAAAGTAGGACTAAAGATAAATGTTAAAAAGACTAAAGTAATGTTTAATCGATTTGCTCAAAATATGAAAATAAAGATTGATTATGATGAATTAGAAAAAGTTAACAGTTACAAATACTTTGGTCAGATTATTAATACAGATGGAAACATAATAAAGGAAATTAATCATAGAATTAAACTTGGTTGGAGTGCTTTTGGTAGAAATAATTTGATACTAAAAGGAAATATGCCTATGTGTTTGAAAAGGAAGGTTTTTAACAAATGTGTTTTACCAGTTCTTACTTATGGATCTGAGACTTGGACACTCAATAGAAGAGCAATACAGAGACTTCAGACCACTCAAAGAAGTATGGAGAGATGTATGTTGGGAATAACAAGAAGAGATCGAAAACGCAATGTATGGGTAAGAGAACAAACAGGTGTTACTGACCTCATTGAAAAAATTAAAAGATTGAAGTGGAGTTGGGCTGGACATATTGCTAGAAGAGATGATAATAGATGGACAATTGAAATTTTAAACTGGATTCCAAGAGATTGTAAAAGACCCATAAAGAGACCACATGTGAGATGGATGGATGAAATAAGAAAGTGTGGAGGGGTGATGTGGAGAAGAGAAGCTAAAGATCGGAGAAGATGGATTAAACTTGGAGAGACCTTCATCCTGCAGTGGATTGATAATGGTTGATAATGATGATGAAATTTGAAAGTTTAATAACTCAATAAATATTGGATCAACCTTCACAAATCTTGCAGGATTTTTTCTTTTTTTTGGAGAATTACACAAACTATAGATTTTTGCTTTGTATTTAATTGTTTGAAAAAATTGGTAATTTACTACTAACATGACCAAAGTCATGTATATAGAATTTGAAACATTATATTAGCAATGAACTCACAGGAATTATTCATCATTAACAAGCCATATTTTCTAGAAAATTTGAACATTATCAATATATCATTTAAAAAAATAAGTGACTGTTAAGAAAACTGTGGCAATATTTGTGGAGTTATTAAGTAACAAACAAATTAAGAAGCAAATATTCACATTTATATATATATAAGGCTAATAAAAATATATTTGAAAGACTATTTATAATATTTTGTGGATTGACTGTTAATTTATTATGCACAGTTAATTTTAAAAGTAGGTAATTTAGAAAAACTGTGTCTGAGGAATTGATTTTCTGGGTATAGTTAGTACCAGCAATGAGTGTTATAGTATAATTCAAATATTTCAATAAAATTAAAAGATTTGCAATTAACAATCGGAATAAATACTAAAACTTTAAAAGCAATAATTTAGAAATATTTAAATTAAAGACAATTGTATTGGGGGTAAGTTACTATTAATCCTTTTCTTATATATATATATAAATTTGAAGTTTGTTTGCTAGGCTATGAATTTTTGTTGTATGATATTTGCTTTAAAAAATTTGGTAATTTTCTACTAATATGAGTGAAGCTGTAGTTTTAATTTATATATGTAAACCCACTTGTCTCAATTTTAATTATTAAATATATCATTCATATAATATTACCTTTCATTTATTGTTATTAACATACATTTTATTTTTAAATCTACATCTCTGCTCCTTTTTTGTTCTCACCTGTGTGAATATATATTTTGTGCAATAGTTTTATTGTAACTTTTATATTAATAATATTTCATATTGCTTTCTATTACAGAATTTAAATGCTTAAAAAATAGTTAATACTAGAGAAAAGAAAACAATTATTATTTGTATATTTCTTTAATAAAAATGTACAAAATTTGGCAGTAATGTAAAGAGATTTTTAATTCTTTCATATTAACATCTATCTGGCAGAACTATAATATTTTTGAGTTATTAACGGAATGCTTGTTAAATCTTCCATCTGCTTTTTTTGAATGGTGGCAAGCTGATCAAGGCGCAATTATTATTTGTATATTTCTTTAATAAAAATGTACAAAATTTGGCAGTAATGTAAAGAGATTTTTAATTCTTTCATATTAACATCTATCTGGCAGAACTATAATATTTTTGAGTTATTAACGGAATGCTTGTTAAATCTTCCATCTGCTTTTTTTGAATGGTGGCAAGCTGATCAAGGCGTTCCTTCAGGAACAATAAATCTTGCTGGTGTTGATGTTCCTAAAATAGAGACAAAATATATATGTAATAATTATTAAAAATATTTTCTGCCCAAAAGGCAAATTTAGATATCTAAGCAAAGATCAAAGTGATAACATTTATCAACTGTGATATTTTCTGAATCTGATCATTTCCTTGACATTGTTCATTTTTTTTTCTAACAGAATCTACAATTGAACCCACATTATATATTCTCTGAAAAAAGAATAACTTTTAAATAAGCATAACACTTGTAGCATTCATACCTACTGAAATTATTCTGTACTTCTAACATTACAATGATTAAAAATAAAAAGATATAAAAATAGAAGTTATTTCACTATTGTCACGATTACATATATATATTTTAATATAAATTATGCAAACAGCAGTTCAACAAAATAAATCTTCATAATGTTTATTATTTGTCTTGTCAAAAAATCATGGTTTTCTTAGTGTTTCATTGCTATTCTCTCCTATGCCTTTTTTTTATAATAACATTTTTTAATACTATAATCAAACTTTATATATACATTTAATTAGTTATTTTCATTACTCCATTAGCATCAATCTTTTTATTTTATTATGGCTGTTAATTTTTTTCCCCATATGTTTTATTTTAAATATTTAAAGTTATGACGGAGATCTTCAAAAAATCAGACAAAACTTGATTATTTTAATATTGTTATTTAAAGTTATTTTACCGATTTTTCAGATTATTAAATATAAATGAGTTTTCAAAAATTAATACTCATACAAAAATATCAATTTTTAAAACTATAATTTGGAATGGATTAATTCCAATTCTTTGAGAAATATATGAAGAAAATTCTAAGTGCTTAATCAATTTCTGTTTTGATTGGAAAAAGATGTTGCAAAAAAATTCCACAATAATTTTAGAAAAGAATGTCCATTCAAATCCATTTTTTTTACAGCCAATAAAAAAATATTTCACTCTCTTTTAAAAATAGAATACATTTTGTCCATTTAACTTATTGCAGTCAACTAGATAATATTCCTTTCATCAACCATATATGACTTAATAATTCTTATAATTAACTGTTCAGAAAGTCATATAACATATTATTTACAACTTATTTCACTCAGCTGAGAATATAGAAATCTATCTCTTCAGTCTATCATCATGATGCATAGCTTAGAAGATCATATGATTTCAAGCACCAAAAGACAGATTGAGCATAACAGTTCTAATAAACTGAACAAAACCATTTTTTTTAATATTTTTATCAAATGGAAATTGATCCAAGAATTTTTAGCTCACGAGTTCATTATTTTACTGCTGTATAAAATTGAACTTCAAATATTAAATTTTATATAAAACATTTTGTTAGCTGTTTTCCACAGACTTTACAGCTATCAACTTTTATATATATTGAAACAGAAAAAGATAGATCAAAATCCAAATACATAAATAAATCTAGTCTTGATGATTTGTATCATTAAAATTTAATGAGAGGATTGAAAAAAAAAAATTTCCAACCTTGAACAATTTTGAAAATCACTTTTATATCCCACCCCCTTTTTTTTTTTTAATAGTCAAGGCACACTGAATACAAAATAAACAACATTAAAAATTATTTACCATTATATATTTTTTCAATAAACATCACATGATCACCATTTCTTATACTTGCTCTTAACTGTTATTAAAACAGACAAAACTCTTTATACGTATTGCCACTCAGTGCAAGCCAGAGTAATCAATGAATGCCAGAAGACTTGTGCATAAAATCCCCATCTAGTGCCTACTCATCCATTATCCCCAGACTATTTTATGCACAAGCCTTCTGGCATCCATTGATTACTCTGGCTTGCACTGAGTGGCAATAAGTATAGAGAGTTTTGCCTGTTTTAATATATTTTTTCATATATATATATATATGGGTACATATTTGATATAATATAATTAAATATCTATTTGTTTTAGTTTATCTTTCATCAAATTTTTATGAAAGTATTGTTATAATATCAAAATCCTTATCTAAAGTTATCCATTATTTTAAAATGCTCGACTATTTTTACATTTATTTCAATATAAATTCTTTATCAGTATTACGATTTGTTTCAAGATCATTACAGTATATATTAAAAATTTGAATAATCAATGCAATTATTTTATTTTAAATCCAATAATTTGCTAAATATTCATATACAATATAATCATAGAATGAATATTTTACTTTTAATGACAATCCATTAACTATGTCTTATTTTAGAGTCTTCAATTTTTTAACCATGTTATAATGACTAATAGCATTACTATGACTTATAACAACAACAATATCTATTTTGTACTTCTGAACTTGATGAGGCTGTTTGAATAAGTTCTATGATATGATCTGTAACCATCAGCATCCTATCTTCTTAAATGGACTCTTAAAGATATTCAGGTGAAAAAAAATTGTGCATTTCAAACTTTAATAATTTAGATTTCTATTCATCTGTAAAATACATTTTAAAGATTATTCTACTTTCATGAAAACATTCTCTATCTGTACATAGAATTAATCAGATTTAATACTAAGATTATATATAAATATCGTTTAAACAATGCATTGCACTTTTTAGTCATTGCAATAATCTTTGATACTACTACCATTAAAAATACTCATCTTCTTTACAACTTCCTGTTTAATAACCAGTCAACTTTTAATTACATCTAACTATATTCACTACTTTTTAATCTAATATGTACTTATTTACTTTCACTCCAATCTTCCCACAAAATATTTAATATTTCATTACTTCCCCTATACCATATGCAGGCACTATAACATCAAAAAATCTGCTGTAATGAACCATATTATCCTCAAAAACAATTTTCTTATTAAACAACATATCTTACAATTCAATCTTAATTTACAGTTCATCAATCTATCCTTTGAACATATATACAATTTTTTATAATAGTTGCCTGTCATTCATTCTATATCGTTCTTCTTCAAATGTAATTTACTCTATTAAATACATTTTCAAGATCAGATGGCACTATACATCTAAATTGTGAAATTAAACTTTAGTGATGTCTTAATAACTAATTTTTACATTTTCTAATAATCTACTATTGGTTAATTTTTAATCATCATAATTTTTTATTGAATTTGTCCTTTTTCTATTTCCAAATGACTTAGCCCTCATGTATTCAAATGTGTTTTTATTTTATTTATTGTAATAAATTCTTTTTAGATTAATAAAATATGAATAAACTGCTTATAAATAAATGTAAACCTGAAGTTAATGTAGATCATTTTAAAATATTTTCATTCTGCTAAATTAATATAATTCATTTGATTTGTGTTAACACAAGTGTAATCCATTGAAAGCTATCAATTTTATTCTAAATTGTCATGAATTTTTTAGATCACATTTAAAAACTACAGACAGCTTTAAAAAATTATTTGTTTTTACATATTTTTCTTTCTCACAAAATCTTATTTGAAATCTAAAATAATTGCTTTTTATTTTATTTTTAAATATTTATTTATATTCATAGATGATTGATCTACAAGATGGAAAAGCACTATACTTACTGTGACAGTCAGTCTTAAATGACTGCCACAAAGATGGCTGCAAGCATAGTTGCAGCTCAAACAAATGTACATATTATAATAAAAGGAGTGGTCTGTGCAGGTAGATTTTCTCTGTTGCTTACACACACTATATTGTAAATAAATAGGATGAATGGTGATAATACGCTTATAAATAAACAAAACCGGATACCACTTGTAAATATGTATTTTGCTGTTAATAAATGCTATATATTTTTTTTATTTATGACATAAATAAATATGGCAGAAGATTAAAGAAATTATTGCGGGAAACTGAAATGTATTTGCAAGTAACCCATCAGTAAACATGTTTTATTTTGATTTTATTTTAGATTCTCAAATGTTGTATTTTTTTTTTTCTGTTGCTTGTTGAATATTCTTTTTGGAAAACTTAAAAACAATTTTTATGTGACAACAAGTATACAGTTTAAGTTTTATACATTTTTTTTGGAACTTAATGTTCATGATCGCAGGCAAGCCAATGACCTCTTTCTTTTATTGTATAATGTTTTTGAAAAAAAAAATGTAGAAATTGTATCAGTGGTCATTATCATTGGTCATTCGGCTTGACACCTACTCAAAATTATTTAATTAAATAAATGTGATTTTATTTTATTGTTTAAAGAAATCAAGGGATTGGAATTTAAATGGTCTGTGAAATTCTGAAATTAATTAAAAGATAAAGTTATCATAAGACAAATTTTTTCCCCAAGGAGATAGCTAAAATTGAATCCATTGTTTGGACTTAAATAATTAAAAACAGGGATTAATAATTTAATTAAAAACAGAAATGTAAAAGCAATAACTTGTGGAGGGGATGAGAGAATACACCCTGTAATGGGGGGGGGTATATATAAAGGCTGGTCAGGTGAAATTGGGTAGATTAGCTTGGTTATATTCGTTCATACTCACATGGGCTCTCTTACCCATTCTCTTTTGGTTAGCAGTATAGTTTTCAGAGTGTACTGATGGAAAAGCAGCATTATTAGTATAAAAAAATATTTTTTCGGAATGCTGAACAAGTGGAAGAGTTATGAATAGCTGAACGTATTTTGAAAGGTGCAAACCAAAAAATATAAGACTTATTGACTAAAAAAAGAAAAATACAAATGAAATTATTATTGTCAGATATATTTCCTGATAAGTATTAACCAAAGGGAGAAAGAATACTGCCCAATTAAATAAAAAAAAAAGGAAGCAATATATAAGAAATTTAGAGATTCAAACTGGAACATTTTTAATGTGAAGTACGACACAGGTCAGACACGACACTCAAGAACAAAAGGAAGTGAAATTTAAGCTAATGTTTTATATCGCTAAGGGAATGGAATCAAGATTTATTCATGACACAACAATGGACATGGAGTAGGAGACTAAGTTCAGTACATTCGCACCGCTCGAAGACCTACATAGCCATCCAGTGATGTGACTTTCTATTTCTTAAAGTATAGCTGCTATGGACAATTTGCAAACCTCCATCAAAGCCCTGTTAAGTAATCAACTGCACAGCAGATATATATATATATCGCCCTCAAAATCCTAGCCTGGAGAAGAATGAAGCCTTCGGGAAGTATTATTTATGTTTTTATATCCATTTTTGTGTCTTATTACAAATAATTCGTTATTTTACTAATAATTGCTACTATTAAATGAACCAATGAATTGCATAATTCAGTTATATTTCTTTTGTAATTTTAACGTAAAAGTATACATAATTCATTGGAGTATCTAAATAAATTATAAAAAAAAAAGAAAGGAGAAGGCAAATATGTATTTCAATATTTCAAAATAGTTAAATAAAAATAATTGGGTGGTTTGGTCATTGGATGTATGTGTTTCGCCTTGAAATAATAGTAAATTTATTCCATCCGCTACATGCAGGATTGTTTTCATAAAGAATAAAAGTGTGTAAGAAAGTGTTCCAAATAATTATTATTGTCCGCTATGTGCAGGACTCATATTATGGAACTTTTAAAATTCAAATTGTAGTAGAGCACGAGTTTGTTCCCCTAGTAAATTTATTCCATCCGTTACATGCAGGATTGTTTCCATAAGGAATAAAAGTGTATAAGAAAGGGTTCCAAATAATTATTATTGTCCGCTACATGCAGGACTCATATTATGAAACTTTTAAGATTCAAATATCATTAACTCGTGGCTAAATCATTATTTTAACTTAAACAAAGGTATAGATCACCACAAGTGGAAGGGTGAGGGTCATTTTTTTTAATGAAACATGTGCATACCATGGCCAATACACATTATGTTTTCATATAAGGTAATTTATTTCAAGTTTTGGGTTTAAAGTGTAAGCAGGGGAGAATTTCAGACCATTCCTTTCCCATTTATGAAACTATTTAAAATTTATTTATACGCTTGAATTTTAATTAATATTGTTTATGTGTGTGTTTATTCTCTTCTTTATTCTATAAATATTTATATAATCATTGAGGGCTTAATAAATTTAACATCTAATTTTAAAGTATGGCGTTGTGCTGTATATTTGATAATGATATTATTGTTTAATCTTTCCTGTTAATGAAGCAATAAACCACCATCCCGAGATAATGAGTTGATTGAGCTAGTCAGGGATTAAACTTACCGGGATCAGGAATCATTCATTAGGCATTCACTTTTCTGTTGATTTTATATATATATAAAAAGAAAATATAAAAGAGATTATAACTCTTTATTAATTACATGATCATATCCCTTGGGGAGAGAAGCAATCTCTTTCTTAAGGTGGCGCGCAAAGGTTGCAGTAAACGAATTATTCAAAGGTATGATTATAGTAATGTATATTTTGGATGCCATTGAATATTTCTTAATTGCTGCTCGATGTTAGAAAATGCAAGTCATGCTCAATGCGTCAAGAGTCGGAGTCAGTGATCATTACATTACATTCATAATATCACAATGTTAAACTATATTGATCTTACTACAACACTGTGACTAAGAAACAAAAAATAGTTTTTCATTAACAATAATCATGATTTGAAATAGTTTAAAAAATTTCATATATCATGTGAGAGCATTAGTTTATAAATCAAAACATAATCAAAGATGGATCAATCATATAACTTTATAATAAAGTCAAAAAGAATCCAATACCCATAATTTTCAAGTCTAAAAAAAAGGGAAGATGGTTTGCAATGAGTACGACAAAAAAAACAGAAAATAACTGAAACATGGACCCATTAATAACACACAGTAGTGAGCAGAAAACATAATAGTGTTCAGTTTGAGAATGTTTGTAATATGCATAATCAAAATGAGAGCTTTAATTTCCTATAGTGTTTTTAGAAGTATAAGGTTTGTTTTTGAATAAAGTGCTTTGCACCAAAAATGTATTAAGCTATATATTTAATATTGTTTATATGGTTTCCCCATTTAAATAGTATTTTTAAAATAAAATTCAAAGCAACAGATGAAACTGTATATGCTAATAGTGATCTATTTTGTTCTACACTATGGCAACAAGATCATTATTATTATTTTAATTCTAAATAAATGCCAATTTCTTAGTGCATTGCCAAATCCATATAATATTAAATTCTTTAATACTTTTTACAATCTACGATGGTTTCAATTGCCCCAGCAATCTTCTTCAGAACTTCTACTTATATTAAGTTCTGAAGAGATTGCTGGGTAATCAAAAGTGTCAGTGGATTGTAAAAAAGCATTGTAAAAAGTAGTAAAGAATATACATGGGATTAATATTAAATATATTATTTAGTACTTTATACAATGCTTTTTTACAATCCACTGATAGTTTCGATTGCCCCAGCAGTCTTTTTCAGAACTTCTACTTATATTATGTTCTAAAGAAGATTGCTGGGGCAATCAAAACTGTCAGTAGATTGTAAAAAAGCATCGTAAAAAGCACTAAAAAATATAAATGGTATTAATATTAAATAAATATGAGAGAAAATGCATTGGAAAATCATTACAATCCATTAAAAAGTAAGGTTAATAATATATAATTTAAATAAGAATTAAACTATGAATAATAAGAAAATTCAATTTTTAATAAAAATCAAACAAACAAGATTCATCAAAAACAATTGCATTCTAGTATACTATAGAAAATTTTTTTTTTTTTTCAAAAAACGTTATTGATAGTTCATATTAGCAGTAAGGGTTGTTTTCTCTTAGCATGTTAAAACCACTTGAGGGTGTAATTTCTATGCAAATGTGCAGAAATATGCTGTTTAAGTGGTTGCACTGCTATATAATGTTCTATTCCAATGGTTAAGCATAGTGTCTGCGGCATCTATTTCTATGCTACAGCACAGAAATAGAACTCTTATTATTCTGCCACAGATTTATATGAACAATCCCATTATTAACATTTAATGGTACAGGTATTTACAGCAGAAGTAGGATGTTTATTATCTAGCCATAGCGGCTGTTGCCGCTTACGGTAAACTTTATGTTATGCAGTTTATACAATCCCATTTTAAATTTGTTTACAGTATTTTGTGAGGGTGTCTGTAATTGAGACCGTCAAAAGTCTTCAAATTCGCTTGTCCAAGTCATTATTTTCCAAATCCAATGATATAGTATGAGGTAATAAAAATTGTGGAAACCTTGCCCCACTTCTCTAGACAAGGGTGACACATTAATCAATCATCAAAGGGGAGGTGTAAGCATGATTTTTACGAAATCATACTACAATTCACGTTTGCGTGAGATAAATCACGAGACAAATCAAAAATACCAGTTTTATTTTTGTCCACGATGTTTTGAATAAATTCCTTCTTTTTATTCTTGTTAAAATTACAAATTTTATTTGCGTGGCCACAATGTTGTTTTGGGAGGAATTATTTCTTTTTAGTCTTGTTAAAATTAACAATTTTATTTGCGTGGCCATGATGTTGTTTTGGAGAGATTATTTATTTTTCTTCAAGTTAAAATTTGATTTGCCACGATATTATTTTGATTTGTTTTTAATTTCAAAAATAACTTTATTAGTGTAAAATAATTGATTATTTAAGAATATGTGAATACATTGTCTTTCTTGGCAAAAAGTTCTAGAGGTAGATAAATAAGCTCAACATCCTGATTGAGAATCTGTGATGGATCTAAATCTCTAATGGAAATGCTAGTATCAAATTTCGTGTGTGATTGTGTATGTCTTAGTGATTTTTGGTATTTGAAAAAGATTCCATGTCTCATTATAGAGGAATTTTAAAGACAAGATAAAGTTTTTACTTTTTAACTTATTAAGGTGATCGATAAATATGAGGTCCTGATTTGGAGGCGGGAAGATGAATATTAGTTTGCAACAGACGCTCCAGATTGTATGAACTAAAAATAATGTAAGTCTAATGAAAGGAAATTGTCTACTTTGTAAGGACTCTTTCAATAATAGAATTTTGTAAAAGTCAATGCTCGAGCTTTGTGATATTATCAATCTAATGCCTACCAGCTGAGGACATGCTTTAATAATATGGTCAAAAGTATCCTCTTGTGTCTTGCAGAGCAAGCATATTGGATCAATATTATTTAGATATCTCTTGTATGCATGGTATTTTGATTTACCTTAATTAAGAAGGTAAGAAATTTGGGTTCTAATTTAAGAAATTTAAATGAGGTGATTTTGTGATTGTTGATCCCTAAGGACGGTTTTATATTATTGATGATTGGGTGCAAAATTAGATGTGCATCCCATATAGAGATTTTGGAGTTGAAAGTGTATTGGTGATTATCTGATATTGGTTGAGATACTGAAGAATAACATCCAAGCCAGGAGCTGTTATGAGGTTGTGGTTTGTCTGTTGGGTGTATTATTTCTGAAGTAATAAAGTTGCCATATTTTAAAACCAAGTTATAAATCAGGGTATGGGATTTCTGATAGTATAAGGATAGAATAGAATGCAATGACATACCATTGGCTTTACAATGGAGTTGCATCCCCACCATACTTATGGAATTTATTTTCCCTCTCCAGAGGAGTTGGGAGTATTGTCTATTGATCTTATAAATGATTTTGTTAATGAGATTATGGGAAGATAATAAGCAATTTTGGATATAACTTTCATATTGAGAAGTGAGACTTTCCCTTGTAGTGAAAGATATACCCTAGAGAGGGTTTGGACTAATCGAATTTTAGAGTTCCGGAGAGAATTCTGGATATGCTTAGACATAGATGTTTGAGACATGTACAACGGGAAAACTGAGGAAGTCCTGGGGTTCAGCCAGAAATTTAGAGCTGATTTTCTTTCCCATTAAGATTTTCCATGAGGATGATTTATCTGGATTGAATTTTAACTGTGATTCATTTGAGAATTGGTCTATTATGTAATATAGTGTTGACAGATGTTTTTGATCTGGGAGTATGACAAGGATGTCATCCATGTAAGCAAATAGTTTATCTGGGAGTATGACAAGGACGTCATCCATGTAAGCAAATAGTTTATCTGGGAGTATGACAAGGACCTCATCCATATAAGCGAATAGTTTAATGAATTTTTTGAGTCAAGGAATGTATACCACTGGGAGAGTTTTCTACCTTTCTTAAAAAAGGGTTCAAGTAGCAAATGAATAACAAGGCACTCAAAGGTGATCCTTGTGGCAGCAAAATGTTAGGTAGAAAGCCATTTGTGCATGTACCATTTAATGTAATATGAACCTGATGATTGTAAAGCAAGTTCTCAATAATGCGTATGATTTGATACGGAATGTCCAGGTTATTAAGGATTGAGAGGAGGATGTCGATGTTGATTGAATCGAATGCTTCAGAGATGTCAAGCTGCACTGCTATTGGTCTTGACATTCTATTTTTCCTGATGTGATGAAGTAGGTCTTTAATGAAGTAGGGTCTTTACCTCCCCCATGGCTGTGAGGGTAGAAGATCCCTTTCTGGCAAATTGGTACTGTGAAATATTGTCTAGTATCTTGTGTTGATTTTTTTCTTTAATGACCCCCTCAATAACTTTAATTAGAATGGGGGTCATGGAGATGGGCCTAATGCTGTTTATGCTTGAGGGATCTTTGTTTTTTTTAAAAAAGAAACCAGGGCTACTGGATATAAATTCATGATTTCTTTTTTTCCATTGATAGATGGTTAATGGTTTTCATTAGTATCGGAATTTGTGAAGTGATCAAGGTGTAATAGTAGAAATCTAGGGATGGCATGCATCCCAGGATATACATTATCAGCTAAGGAATAGAGGTGGTTTTTGAGGTCTGTAGAAGTTATGTCATGGCTATTTAAGTTAGAGGGCTTGAGTTGGTCTTTGTTAGTTGAATTTGTAACCTTTTGTAAGTGATTTTTAAAATGCATTGCGATTTGAGTAATCATCTGGTGGTCTATTATATGACTGTCATCTATGTTAAGTGAGGCTGGAGTAATGTTCTTTCTGTGAGCTCCTTATGCCCATCTCAAGTAGGCCCTGGTCCAGCAGGGTTGGCCTAAAAGAAAATTCTGGGCTCTTTTGACTGAAATCTATTCAGCAATAGATATCTGGTTTTTTTTTTGTATTTTGCTTTGAGGAAAAGTAGTTGATCTATATGTAGTGGATCAGTAGAGCAATTCTTAATTTCTCTATTTATCTGGTCGAATTCATTCATTAGTGTAGTAGGGCCTTTGTTGCCTTTAGTGTAATTAGAGATTGAAGTATGCCAACAATAGCAAACCAAGTCTCCTCAGGATGGGTGTTTAGTATATCTATTTTGAAGAAGAGGATACAGGCCTTGGATATAATGGCTTCATTGGCAGATGCTTTTGTTAGCATTTCAATCGTTTGATTTAAGACCAGAGGTTTAAAGTTATCAAGGGTTGCTGAGACCATTAGTGCATGATGGTCCGAAAGAGCAACCAGTTTTAAAGAGGGATCTATGTTGTGATGTAGGTCTGATGTATAACACATCAGATCTATGGGAGTTTTATACCTTCTGTTGTAAAAAGAATATGCTTGCTGAGGGAAAAAAACTTCTCCCATTAATGAAACCCCTGAGAAGAAGGTGTAGGTATTTTTAGTAAAGGTTTCATAGGAGGTGTTATAATCCCCAAGTATGTAGTGCTGCTGTTGGAAGTAAGTATATTGATGGTGTTTATTATTCAGAGGTATGTATGATGGCAGTTTGGAGTATATATATAAAAGGCATTTAACAAGCTGGTGCCATATAGGTAATTTTAAATTTGTTGGGGGGAAAAATTATTATTAATTATGACCCCCACCCCTTCAGAGGCATTATAGTGGGCTGTGAATTGTGTGTAGCCTAGTGTATTGAGTTCTGGAAGAATTCGATGATTGGATTTTTGATGAAATTTAGTTTCTCCCATGAACATAATGTGGGGGGATACAGAGGTAAACCAATGCTTAATGGCATTAATATGCATCAGAGAATTGACACCTCTAATGTTGATGGCTGCAATCTTGATTGGTATTCTAGACATGAGATGACTTAATGCTAGAGTCTACCACTAGCTTGATATGTTGGTGTGGTAAGTTATTATTTGAATTATTAGTAGTTAGTTGGGAAATATCATTGGAGAGTTTGCCGGTAAGTAGGTGTTGATAAGCTGATTCTAAGTCACTTTGAGGTTGTGGATGAGGAAATGTGGTGTCATAGAATTTTGGTTTTTTAGTCAACATAGGAGTGTTAGATGGGACTTTGAGCTTAGAACTGGATGAGTGGGAGTTGATTTGGTTAGGAGAGATTTCATCTTCCGAGCTGGCTCTGTTAGAGATAACTGATTTCCTTTTGTTGCTGGCAGTATATGAGTTTTTTTTCAACTCCATCTCGGAATCTGATAATTTAGAATAGTGCGAAAATGCTTTGGTGATGGATCATTGAGAATTTAAACACGTGTGATCTGTTGGTTGATTTGTTTTTATTCTTGTTAAAATTACAAATTTCATTTTAGAAAAAAAAAAAAAAGGTTTCCAATGTATTTTTTGTTTCTTTTAGATAAATTTCATTATTTATGATTTTATTGTAAATCAAAAAAGCACTTTAAAGTTGAAAAAAAGAACAAGGGTCCAATAACATTATAATTCAGTTAGTTTACATAAAAATTACGCCCTTGAGTGGTTTCAACACTAAGAGAAAACAACTGCAGTAAGTATTCAATTTAGAAACAATCCATTCCATTTACAGTTCATCAGACTTAAAAACATTTCGTGATTATTTCCCCCAAACATTAACCAAATATACTCAGTGTTTCTTATTGTACTGTACTGAAGGTACAGTGTGTGTAAATTGTATTTCCAGTATTTTTACTCCCCCCACCCAACAGAAAGATTATTCTAGAAAAAAACATTGTTAAAAAAACTTTTAAATATAAATTATGTAAATTAGCATAGGTAATAAAAAGTGCAGCAGTCAAGAGCAGCCAATCACAGTCAAGAGAAGGAAATGGCTGCTGAGAGTAAAATAATGCATTCTTAAAAGGAAGAAAAGATAATGTTGAACGAAATTAGTTTTAGAAAATTGCTTACTAATAAAGTACAGATGGAAAGAAATTCATATAGACTTTAATTAGAAGAGTAAAGAAGATAATGAACTATTTAACTATTGACAGTGTGCAAAATAAGATTTTTCATGCATTAAATATACTTTATCTAAATTCCCAAAAGTTAATATGATTAATTATCGTCAGTAATTTAATTTTATTGTATTTATTTATTTTCACTGACATAGTTGAGATTAAATTTCCCACTGAACACAGAAGCTGGCACAGATGACAGTTTTTAAGAAGAACTTGTATAGTATGTTAAAGCTAAAGAAAAAAAAAGTTAAGTTTGTGTGGAAAATGCGAAAAAGAAAAATGACAGTTCTCTCTCATAACTTGCAAGAATTTGACATTAATAATCCCTCAGTGTGAATATATATGTGAAACATATAGATCATTATCTGAGGATTAGTAAAATTAAAAAAGATAAACTTAAAGTTTCAACACTGTTATTTTTTAAATATAAATTATGTAAATTAGCATAGCTAATAAAAAGAGACCGAGATTCTTAGTGCGCAAAAGTCAAGATCAGTCAAGAAAAGGTAATACTGAATGAAGTTAGTTTTAATAAATTGCTTACAGTTAAAATTCAGACAGAAAGAAATTCACATAGACCTTAATTAGAAGAGTAAACAATCCATTAGTAGATAATGAACTGTTTAATTATTGGCAGCGTGTGAACTAAGATATTTTCACACTTTATCTAAATTCTCAAAAGTTATCGCCAGTAATTTAATTTTATTGTATTTATTTATTTTCACTGACACAGCTGAGATTAAATCTCCCTATAAACATAGAATATTTCAAATAGTATGTATAAATCACCAGAGAAACATAGGACAGAATTGGAAAAGTCACAAGTCATGAAATCATTCAGAATTATGATGTCAGCAGTTCTTTGATATTCAGGTGATATATGAAAGAGAGTAAATATATCTAAATTTACTTTTTTATGAAAAAGCAAAAAAAAAAATCAATTCATTTTTTTCCTCATAATTTTTATATAACAAGGAATTTAATTAAATTAATTATTTTATTAATTATATCAGGATTAGATAATACCAGAGTTCATTAATCTACATGATCAAAATTAATATCTTGTTTAGCTAGAAAAACTCTTCAGAAAAGACAACACACTAATCTTACCAACAGAAGTATTTCACAAAATAATGCATTAGAATTTAACTTTTTTTTAAGTTTAAAAAATATATAACTAAAATCTATCTTTTAGATGACTATGAAAACACAAAATATATTCTTTATTTTACAAGTTTTTGAATCATTATATTTTAAGACATGAAGTGGAAATTCATGTCATTATGCAAATGAGAATGATGTGCCTTCTCCAGCCAGCTTAATGAACTGATGGTATCCAATCATGAAGTAAAGACTAAAGCAATTAGGACAATTTGAATATAACTTCTTATAAAAAAAATAACTATAATTATCAGTCAGTCAGTCTATAGAAAAATTAAATACTCTACATAATGTTTAAGAATATTGTGATGCCAGAAATCAAATCAGTACTTAAAAAATATTAATTTTAAAATGGATATTGAAAGTCAGTTATTATGTTGAAAGCTTTCATGATTTACATTATATTTAACTTTTAAAAATTTGTGATTATTCAGTTGATATGATATCCTAAATAGAAAGTAATAATCATAAAATAATAAATTCTTACAACAGCTATATAAATATCAATTTTTTTAAATATATAAAAAGCCTTTTTTCGGCACCTGATTTGGTGCCCTTTTCAATTGTTAATAATCTATTATGTTAACGAACTATTACAAACATAAAACCATCTAGTGTTCAATAATGAAATTAAAACAATCAAGACCAATATAAATCATTAAAATAAATCAAAACCTGGATATAAATCCGGTAATTATAAAATAATTGACTATATCATAACAATATAATAAATAAAATAAAATAAATTACATGCATTTTTAATTAACCAAATTTATAAAAGTCTTGTAAATTTTCAGACAATTATTTAAATTATTTTTAATATATAATATGTTTTGTATACACCTTTACCCCACTTAGCGATTGGTTAATTAGCGATATTTCACAATAGCGATCATCATCAATTTGTACCCACTACTTCAATTTACAATCGATTATTCACTATAACGATCTGGAAAATTTTTTTTTGGCAGCCATCTTGAATTTTGCATCACTGATGATATCAGAGAATAGGCATTTTAAATTCATTTTATCCAAAAACAAAAGTACATTACTATAATATGTATACAGGTAATGACTTTGTGGTAATTGTAAAGCACATACAATATTTTATTTATAAAACATAATGTGATTGCTGCATTCAGTATTTTGAATATAGAACGTATAAACTGAAATATATATATAATTACTGAATCTATAATACTGTATACATATAGAAATATTAAACTTTATTTAAATATAATGTATAGTACTTGGATTATTTAAATAAAGTTTAATTTTTTTAGACATTCAACACATATTAGATCGTAGTCTTCAATCACCGGGCCACGGACCGGTACCAAGCCGCAGAAGTTTTCTGTTGGTCCGCAGCTAGACTAGCAAGAAAGTTTGTAAAAACAAAATAATATTTTAAACTTTTAATATGAACAATTTTTATTTATTTTTTCATCACATTTTTTCCAGATTTAAAAAAAAGAAACAGAACAAAAACAAAATCTAATCAATCATACATAAATTAGTTTTTCTATTTATCACAGATGTTTATAGGGGAGGGGGTGTAGAAACGTTTTTTATTATACAAACTCCAGTTGTCTTTTGATAGCCAATCACGGCTGCTTATCAGCGTCGTTAAAACAATAAAATGTAACGTGACTTTTTTTGATCTCTTAAATTTTTTCTATTGCGATTTTTGACTTTAAATCAATTTTTATTATCTTTTTTTAAAAATAAAAACCAAAAAATAAGTTCTGTCTCTAACTTTTACAAAATATTTCTCAATACACCCCACCCCCCCAAATAAAGTAAGATCAAAACTTTTGACTTTTTCAAGTTTCGTTTTCCTTTTTTTTGTTTAAAAATACGCCCACTTTTTTTTGGCCTATAAGGCAATATTTTTTTTGGCTTTATTTGTATACCGCTAAAATACTAAAACTTTTATTTTTAAAACCAATTTCTGTTACCTTTTTTTAAAAATAAAAACAAACAAAAAATAACTTTGGTGTCTATCTTTTGTCTCAGTATTTCTCACACACACCCCCAAATAAAATAAGATAAAAACTTTTGACTTTTTCAACATTCAGGTGAATAACATTTTTTTCTTGCACGTTTTAACAATGAAATAATAAACGTAAAATGCAATAATAAACGTAAAATGCAAGCACATTAATTATTGTATGTTTTCTGTAGCAGTATGATTGTGCAATTCGAGAAAGTGTTTAGCATGTGAAGGTAAGTAACACCATTACAATACACAATAATTAGTGTGCTGTTTTGGTCAGTTAAACCAATTATGCTTATCTAAGGCTAAGCAGGTTACATCTTTAAGAAAAGTTATCTAAACTTCTGCCGGTCCGTGAAATCTTATTCTTATTTTTACCGGGCCGCAGGTGTGAAAAGGTTGAAGACCACTGTATTAGATTATGAAAACAGTGGTATTAAATCAAAAGAAAAACAGATTGCATTTAATTAATAATCTTTCTATTCGAATGGGGGGGGGGGCACTAAGAAAAATAAGTCTAGCTATGTTTTAAAAAATTAGAAGTTAGATTTTTTACTTTTAAAATAAGTTTTTTTTTCTTCTAAAGTTGACTGCTTTACTATACACATTAAGCATTTTGTTACTGTGGAGTACAGTAATAAGTCTTTATGTTAAATTAAATAATTAATAATTAAACATTGTTTTTTAATTTGAATAACTTCACATAAATAATAAACATAAATGTATAGTAATATAAACTGTAATACAAATTAAAAAAAAAAAGCATTTCAGTATGGATTTTTTTTTTCATTACGATAAAAAACTTCTGCAGAAGAATATAAAAACTTTTAAATTCAAATTTAGTTTCACTTTCTTTTTGCTGTTCTGTACTTTTTAAAGTGAAAATATGCACTTTTTTCCCTAGTGATATAAAACTTTTCTTTTTAGATACCGTATTTAGTCATCATTGCCATGAAAAAATCCAAGAAAATCTTTGAGCTTGGAAACCAATGTGGATATTTTACGTCGACTGGAACCGACCAATTTTTTTCCCATAGATCTCCATTATAAATACGTATTATGTATATGATATTCTTGCTTAACAATGAGTTTTGGAGGACCAATTCACCATCGCTAAGCGGGATAAAGGTGTATATGTTTTAGTATAATTGTATGAGTATTTACAAGAC
The DNA here is from genome assembly GCA_028023455.1 of Epiperipatus broadwayi. NCBI lineage: Eukaryota > Metazoa > Onychophora > Udeonychophora > Euonychophora > Peripatidae > Epiperipatus > Epiperipatus broadwayi. Next base: position 156,095 of record JAQFVV010013096.1, read on the forward strand.
TTCTATAAATTTGATTAATTAAAAATGAATGGAAAATTATATAAATTGACAAAAAAAATGCAAGTAATTTATTTTATTTATTATATTGTTATGATATAGTCAATTATTTTGTAATTACTGAATTTATATGTAAGTTTTGATTTATTTTAATGATTTATATTGGTATTGGTTGTTTTAATTTCATTATTGAACACTAGATGGTTTTATATCTGTAATAGTTTGTTAATGTAATAGATTATTAATATTTGAAAAGGGCACCAAATCAGGTGCTGAAAAAGGCTTTATATATATATAAATTTTGATATTTATATAGCTGTTGTAAGAATTTATTATTTTCTGATTATTATTTTATGGAAGAACAACATAAAGATATTTATTCTTTTCAAATTTGATAAATAGAAAGTGTCCTTTAATAGTATTAGCATATTTTATTTATACATTTATTGTAAAGATGATTAACTACTTTAAATTTTAATCTTGGTCTTAGAAATTATTGGAAACAAAATAAAAGCAGTAATCGGACCTAGATCAAAATGAGAATTGATATCAAGACTTGAGCTATACACTTTATTACATATTACATACTAATAAGAAATGACTGGCTTTAACTAATGGAGGTTAAATACATATGATCATTCTGTTAAGTAATAGTAAGCAGTAACAACAAAGTAATAAGGTAACTAAATTAGTAATCTAATTTAAGTCTAAAATACTAACAATACCAACAATATTATTACTAAATTCGAACTACAATGTATATAAAAACATGCATCTAAGGCATCAAATATTATAATGACTACATAATATTTCAAAAATTTAGTCTTAGATGATTTTTTTTACTACTATTTTTGCTAATTCAACAATTTGTTTTGGTTAAAGTGAATAAATAATATTAATTAAAGATAAGTACCAAAAGAATGCTCAAAATAAACTAAAATATAATAAAATATTTACTGTTTGTTTATTAAAAATTATTCTTTCACAATTCTAAACAACTCACCTTAGCTGCATGGGAGATGAAACATATTCTAAAATTCTCATATTTCATAAAAATAAATAATTGTATGGCTTTATTCCTCAAAAGTTCATTAAAAAATTGAACACTGAAAATGCCAGAAAATCAAATCGATAAAAAGATCATTAGTTCTAATTTGACATTCTACTCCTGTGTTAAATCATTAACAGTAATGTCCAACTTATGAATCTATGTAAAATAATTAAATTTAAAAGTGTTTAAATTTCTTTTTTTGTATTTTTATTTAATGTTCATTATTATACTTTCTTAGTTTTCTTGCTTTTTTAAAAATGTTATTTCAGTTTTGTGTATCATTTAATACTTTTTATTACAAATTGATAATTACTATGAAAATAGCTTCATCAACAGATGCATTAAGAATTAATATAACATTTTTATTAAAAAAGTTTAAAAATGACATCAAATCTATTTTTTTAACAACAATCCCACAATCATTTGCTTATTGATTTTGAAATTGGGCCATATATAAAGCACTTTCAGACTGAAAAGTGAGAAGTTTAAGTTAGTTGCATCATTCATTGAGCCAACAAATTACATCAATCGTGTTACAAACTTTTAAGAATTCAGTTGAAATATCACTAATTCTCTGTACTTTATCATTTCAGTTATGGATTTTATAACTTTTCCTTTTATTGCTATGCAATTTATTTTATTCATACTTAAATGACTTTTTTCAGTAGATATTAATAAAAGCTTATTATTAGCTTGCAAAGCATTAATAAAATTTTTCCTATCTTCAAGATATCCATTTTTTTATTAATATCTAATAATTTCTAGCTTAATTACCATTTTCTTCTTGCAATTCTGCTCTTCCTATCCAAATTATTTTACTCAACTACACCTTTACCCTTCTTAGTGATGGCAATTGGTCCTCCAAAACTCATCGTTAAGCAAGAATATCTTATACAAAATATGTAATTATGATGGGGGTCTATGGGAAAAAAATTGGTCAGTTCCAGTCGACTTAAAATAACCACATTAATTTCCAAGCTCAAAGATTTTCTTGATTTTTTCATGACAATGATGACTAAATACGGTATCTAAAAAGAAAAGTTTTATATCACTAAGAAAAAAATGCATATTTTCACTTTAAAAAGTACAGATCAGCAAAAAGAAAGAGAAAGTGAAACTAAATTTGAATTTGAAAGTTTTTATATTCTTCCGCAGAAGTAATTCATCGTAATGAAAAAAAAATCCATACTGAAGTGCTTTTTTTTAAAATTTGTATTACAGTATAGATTACTACTATACATTTATTTTATTACTTATGTGAAATTATTCAAATTAAAAAACAATGTTTAATTATTAATTATTTAATTGAACATAAATACATATTACTGTACTCCACAGTAACAAAATGCTTAATGCTTATCGTAAAGCAGTCTACTTTAGAAAAAAAAATCAACTTATTTTAAAAGTAAAAAATCTAACTTAATTTTCTAAAACATACAGCTAGGTTTATTTTTCTTACTGTATATTTTTAGTAATGTAATAGTGCCCCCCCCTGTTCGAGTAGAAAGATTATTAATTAAATGCAATCTGTTTTTCTTTTTAAACTTTTCTAATTCGACATTTGCATTTTAAAATGTTTTTCTTTTGATTTGAAACATCTTGAGTGTAAACAACATGTTTATTAACAAAGTTACAAAATCAATAACTATTTTCATATAATTATCCAGGTATTCTAAAATAATATATAATATTTAAAAAAACACATACACGCAGTTTAATATTCATATTTAGTATTTTCCTGAAAGTTTGTGATGATGGTATTTTATTTGTCCTGTACTGTATTTATATATTGGAGTATTTGTATACAGTATTATCAACAAATTAAAAATCCTTCTCCTTTTCAAAAACTTTATTTTCTTATCTCAATACTGAACATATATATATATATACTGTATACACAGTATTTATATAATACAAAACTCCGTTTCAACTGTTTATCTTCATACAGTCATTTTCAAGGATATCTCTCTCCCACTGCTATATTTTATTACTCTTTCTTTTACATTATTTAATTACAAATCAACATTGAAATGTTGGAGTTTTGTATTATATAGATATATATATATACTGTATATGTTCAGTATTGAGATAAGAAAATAAAGTTTTTGAAAAGAAAAAGGAGGATTTTTAATTTGTTGATATTATTGTAGAACATATATACGTATTTTAAAATAAAAAGTGGATGAACATTTGCTGTGTTATTTATTACATATGATGTATACAGTATTATAGATTCAGTAATTATATATATTTTAAGTGTTTTATGAGTAAAATAATATATGTGTATACAATTACAGCAAAGTCATTACCTGTATACATATTACAATAATATACTTTTGCTTTTGGGTAAAATGAAATTAATATAGCTATCTCTGACATCATCAGTGACGCAAAATTCAAGATGGCTGCCAATTTTTTTTTTTAAAATTTTTCCCGATCATTATAGTGAATAATTGATTGTACATCGAAGTAGTGGGTACAAATTGATGATGATCGCTATTGTGAAATATTGCTAAGTAGACAATCGCTAAGCAGGGTAAAGGTGTATATTGTAATCAGACTGCCATACAAGCCCTTTATTACCTCAGTTGTAACAATTTCCTGATGAGCATGTTGCAGGAAGGAACTATCGATTGGCATTCCCCAATGCAGATATTAACCCCCCCTACAACAGTATTTCCTGTTCATCAGAGAATGTAGCACCAGAGACTGGAAACATCTAGACATTTGTTTGGTTTTCCAAACGATGCCACTAGAGTTCCATCTCACTATAACCTGACTTATCTAGGTCTAGTTATGCCAGACATAGCTCAGGAGGCATGACATTCTTGTGAACAAGTGCACTGAATGATGAGTGATGCAATAACAAAAAACAATAGAATTGAACAACTGGATAACTAAAATTAATTTTAAGTCACAATAATTTTATTTAATAATAGGTTTAAATAAATGTCCATCAAACAAAGTATTTCATTGACAGTTCCTTGTATCCCTTTGGCCTACTTCCAATAACATTTTTATATGACTTAAAGAATGTAATTTGTTGAGAGTATAATAAAGTCCTTTAACAGTTTACATCTTTAATCATTTAGTTAATCCACAGAGAGGAATGTGATATATTAAGACAACAGAGATAATAATGAAGACAACTGATAGCATTTAATTCAGAGTTCCACTTAATTCAAACAAATATTCCATTTACGGTCCAGTTTCTTTGGTATACTTCCAATAATAGCACTTAAAGAATGTAATTTGTTGTATAATAAAGTCCTTCTCTCAATAGTTCTTTACTATCCATGTGATGACTCATTTTCAGTTCATTTATGAAAAGGTTAGAAGCAGTTTATTGATCAATAGTTCATTTACAAGTCACTCTAATAAAGTTCATCCTTCATTCCAAATGAAGGCTCATTTTGATTTATCTTGGGTAAAGAATTCAAAGAGTAAATGTGCATTTATATGCATAAGTTTCATTATTTTCTTCACATAAAATCAATGTTCAGGTAAGCATTTGTAATTCATATAGTACTTCATTATTTTTTTTTAATTTATCAAATTAGGTAATGTAAACAATTCAGGGTTCGTGGACTATTCATAATCCAGTCAAGTATAAATGTGCATTTATATGCATATGTTTCGTTATTTTATTTATATACCATCGAGATGCATGTAAGCATTTGTAATTTTTATTTAGCTATTCTAATATATGGCATAAATATTGTTATTTGGTCTGCCACAGATGTATATTTCTACCTATAAATTGATCAGTAGTTGCATTTATTTATTAGCCAGTTAGAGTTATATGTAACAGCTCAGTATTTCTGACTCTTCTAGGTATACTTATTTGTATATCAGTAATATAAATCATTATAAGTATTCGTTTTTAGTTTTTTTAATCTAGATGCTTCTGCATATAAGAAGTTAATCATTTATGATTTCCCTCATTAAAAATGCCTTTTGATTATAGATATTTTTTAATATTTATAATTTATCATTAACAAAACGTATTTTCACATAATTCATTTTTAAGAAAGATGTTTGTTTTGTTTTTTATTTTTATAAACACGTATAAGTATTGAATAAAATATCTTTTGATTATTGACATTTAAGACATCTAGAATTTACAATTTATTATTAATAAACATATTTTTATGTAGCTATTTTTATTCATATTTTTTTTTTCTAAGAAAGACGTTTTGTTTGTCTTTTATAAACGCATATAAATATTACATATTTTATAAAATTGTTACCTTCGTTTTTTTATATCCAGTCTATTCCATCAAAAAGGGGTCATTTTATTTAAGATGAATGGCATTATTCCCTTTCATGATGATCACCCAGGCAAATCTTGGAGAACCATGGCTTTGGATGAAGAGAAGAAGCTGTTACGAATTAGCCTTCCATCGTTATATGCTTAATAAAATTTTCCTTTTCCATTATTAACAGTGGCTATAAATATTATATTCCAAGGTTCCTTAAGATCAGCTGTCAATTAAATAGTCAAGTAACACTTAAATGAAAATTTTAATCTATTGACTGTTCACTTTTCTTACTTTTTAAATTTTTTTTTTCAAAATCTTTTCAAAGTCTCCTTTTCAAAAATATCCTTATAAAATCTATTTTAAAAAGTCTTTGAAAAACTGCTGTGAACTTCCAACTCATCTATTTATATTCTTCTCCCTGGATTGACTAAGCAGCATTGCCCACTGTATCTTATTTGTTACACAGCTTTCATTTAAGCCCGAGTGCTTTTTTCTTCTTAAGGATTGGACAATACTTTTTGTGGGACAGATAATGAATCACAAGGATTAAGCCATGTTTTCCAATTTAATAAGACTGCCTCAAGCGATTATCACACTTTATATGACAACATCATTCCAAAATTTAAAAATGTAATATTTTTAATAAATGCCAGCTTTTATTTATATCGTAATTTAAAACTATAAAATCAATAATAATTTATCTTTATTATTTTTTTTCTCAATTATAGAAAATAATGATTTTCTTTCTTAGATTGATGAATCTTAATAAAGATTTGTATTTTTTTTAATTGCAGATTTTAACATATTTGTTGTCTTTTTTTTCTTTTTTAACAACACATCATGCTAGTCTTTTTAATTGGGGGGAGGGATCTTTTAAATATATAGGTGGAACAGTATATCTGTTTCAATATATTAAGTCTACCTTTCTTTATAATTCATTAACTTCTGTTATTCCCATTTTAATCACTCTCTTCTTCAGAATTAATAATATTTTTCTATTTCCTCTTTAGCATTTTATTGCTAATCCAATAATTTTTTCTCTCTTGCTTCTTTCATATTGAAACAATGTTTTGAATAATTTGCAGCTTATATGAATTTATTTGATTAAATAACCTAACATTATTATACTTATTTTCCTATGCAAAAAAATTTTTTTTCCCACAAAAAATTCCTTAAATATGACACTGGTTCATTTGCATGTTTCTTCTTATTGTCATAAAAGTTAATCTTAATTCTACTAAGATAAATTGTCATCTGAATTAATATCAGTTCCCAGATGGATAAAAATGCTTTTAATATTATTCATAAGTCCATTTCAAATCAATATATAATTCAAATTGAATTCTCTTTTTATTATCTAAACTTTCTTGTGATTTTAAATTTATATTCATCATGACATTTTCTCTACAAAAGTTTACAAATATTTCATATCTATCTTTTTTTTTCTACAAGTACCTTCAATTTTATGTTTGCTATATTACTACAGCATCTTTCCCCCTAATACTATTATACAACTATTTTTGTTTTGCTTTTCAATAATTTTTATTCTACTTTATTCACAATCAGTTTTACTTCATCTTCAACCTGTCATTTAAACACAGGAGCTTCTTCACTCTTTTTACCACAATCTATTCATTGTGGGTTCAGAAACTAATAATATATAATCATTCCCTTCTTAGTTTGGATAATAAATACATCTTTTTCATCTTATTTAAGGTAAGAGACATATCTATTCATATAATTATAGTAGAGGCTTTAAATTCTTAACATTACTTGGACATATGTGAATATATATGAAAACGAAATGCCTACTGTAATTTTTTTTGCACTATACAAAGATTTAATAAATACACTAAATATGTTTTTAGTAATACTGAGTAAATCTCAAACAACAACACCTTAAACTATTGAAATTGAACATAATTATTAAATAACAAGATCAACTGTGAATGGTTGAGTAATTTATTTATTTCTAACAGTTTTGAACCTTCAGCACTTTACTTCAAAATTCCATTTTCTTTTAAAGAAGGTTGTTGAACAATCAAAATTGTCAGCTATTTTTGAAAGAGTGATATATGTTAAAGTACTGAATTTATATTGTGTAAAACGCACAGAAATATGTAGTATTATTGCTTATTATTTGACTACTTTCCTTTACATTAAATAAAAAAAGGTCCATCACTATTATTTATACAGAACTTTCAAATTCTTCTTAGAAACACACACATTAGATCATTAGTGTGCATTTTGTGTGTCACAATTTTTCAAGGGTCACATAAAAATTGTTGGAGATTATAAAATTTTTAAGAAATTCTCTTAAATTTTAGATAATGATAAGGTGTTTGAAAAATTTTAATTTTTCAAAAGAGATAAAAATCATATGAAAATGCATTGTGTTTGTACATAGCATAATTTTTTTTTTGTAATTGTTATACACTCGTTATAAATAAGTATTAAAAAAGGTTTAATTATTTAATATGTGATTATAGCAAGTGTATAACAATTGCAATAATTAAAGAAAAGAGAATTAAATATCATTTAGAATTACATAATTTTTTTTGTAGGTATACAATTTGTTTCAAAAGCTTCATTTCAAATCAATAAAATTTTAAAGAATATAAATTGGTAAACAATTGAAAGATAAAAATGTTGTAAGTAAATTTGGTTATGGTGATAAAAATGAGAGATAGAGATGATATAGATTTGTGGAATTTACAAAAAAAGAAAAATTTTATATTATGAATTTCTTTTTTGAGAAAAATGTCAAATGGAAATGGACATGGAAACATCCAAATAAAGGTACGGCAGAAATGGATTATATTTTGACTAACTGAAAATACATATTTCAAGATTGTAATGTTCTTAATAATTTCAACACAGGAAGTGATCATTGATCAATGAAAATGTAAAATACATGTTAATACAAAACTATTAAAAAAAACAATATTCACAGTTGATATTCCTAATCTTCAGAAACATTTTAAGAAATTTAAATTAGAACTCACAAATCATTTTCAAATATTAACAGATTTTGAACATGATTCAGATTTGAATGAAATCAATAAAAAAATAATGATACACTTTAAAAACAGCAACAAAGACAGCTGATAAAAAAAAGAGCAACTGACCAATAAAATTTTTAGTGAGACAAGAGAATTTATATATATATATTATAACTGACCAATAAAATTTCTAGTGAGACTAGAGAATTTATATATATTGTGACGACCACGTAAAGTTGTCATCACACGTATATATTTATTAATAAAAATTAGATAAATTAGCTACTAGAAGTAATAAAGGTAAATGGATTAGCTACTAAAATTTAAAAAAAAAAAAAAAGTTGAAATTCAAATGTCGAAATTACTTTGGATTTTTGTAATAGTAAAAGAAGAAGAGGGGGGTGCATAAAGAAATGCGTCTCTTTCTTTTAAAAAAAAAACGAGTAAGTCAAATGCTTGAAAGTTATTTTGTTTATTGTGGGAGAGGGAAAGGGGATGCATAAAGAAATGCATCTTTTTTCTCTCTAGTTAAAAACTATATTGTAACAAGTTAAAATAAATTATTAAACATAAATTTGAAAAAATGAATTGTAAACTTTTAAAGTAAAGATTAAATGTAATATGTAATATAAAAACAATATGGCTGTATTCTGTTGGACTAATTAAATTCCTCGGACAAAAAGAAAAATGTATAACAAGGAAAAGCTTATAATTACAGCTAAATTAATTAAAACCTACATTCCAGCCACTAATTAAACAAATAGGTTGATAAGAGTTTGTCGGAAATCTAAAACATTAATTAAAAATTTACAAAAACAATGAACAAAAGAAAGACAGTAAGACCAGCATGACAATTATTATCTGGAGAGTACGAAGAAAGATTTTGAGGAAGCAACAGCTAAAAGAAAATGAAAGAAGTGCACAGCTAGTGGCGTTAAAGGGACGTGGGTTCATATTCAATCTGTCTCACCACTGACTCACAATGTAAGATCTATGCCTGACCTGCTAGAGAGATCGCCGCTTCTGTGACTGACAACTTAAAAATCTACCTAAAGAATCGACAAAAAGTAAAAAACTGGAATGAGAAATAACCCCACTAACTGAGAGAGAAAATCAATCCAGCCGACAGTGAAGGACATACCATCTCTACAAAAAAAGGATGATCTCCCACTGGACGGTAAAGAGCTCTCGAAAGAAATACCCATGGAAACAACTACAAGGAAAACCTAAGTAAAAGCATGCATGCATTTTAATTTTAATGTTCGTAAATAAATCAACAAGGAACATTCTTGATAGATTTAGAACTCTACCCAATAGGACTTCAAAATAACTTTAATATTTGATGTTTTATTATGTTTTATTATAGCCACGTATTTATATAAGTGTGTGTGTCTTTTTATTATTGTTATCATGTATTTTTTTTATATAAAAGTGTGTGTTATTAAACATATTTATTCGTAAATTGAGTATACGTGCTTTAGTCTCCTATCACCAAGCTATGATGGGGGGGGGGACGACAGTAATTTATTGATTAAAGGGTAAGGTTGTTTAAAGTATTCATGTGCTGCTTGTTCGTGCGAATTTCCCAATTATAAAAAATAAATAGCAAGCGCTGGACATTCGTTAAATTTCTTGAAATAGTTTGCTTTGTTCAGCAGCCGAGGGTTCTTGATCGAGAAAAATAACACCAAGATAATATGTACGTATTGCTTTGGGGTTTGGTCAAGGGTATAGGTATGAAGTTAAATTTGTATCTGTATTAGCTCTCTGCTTGTATTGTAACAGTGTTGGTTAAATAAATAAATAAACAATATCCATTACAGTTGGAGGCTCAGCCGGGATATTTCGGTTAGCAAAATTGATAAGAAATAAATAAACAAAAGTTGTAAAAAATAAAAGTATAATAAAAATAAATGTATAAAAAAAAAGTATAAAAAATATAATTGAAAAAATAATATATAAATCAAATCAAACCTCCCAAATAAAATAAATGTAAGTGAAAATAAAATGTTGTAAGATAAAAATAAATAAATAGTAAGTAGAATAAAATAGAAACCAATCAATCAAACAATCCAAATAACCGTTTCCATTACAATACAAGCAGCTCAGCCCATTTGAATTTGAGTATAACAAAATGAAATGCTTTATGCAATAATTAATAAACAAATCAAAAATAGCTTGGTGGTAGACAAAAGCAAGAAATAAAATAAAATAATAGAGGGTAAAAGGAGAGAAAGAGAACGTGATATAATTTGGGCAGTTAGGTTGTAGATTGGAGACAGTTGCGGAGGGGTCTTGAAGGCAGGTGTGGGTGAGTGATGATTAGTGAGTGGGATGGGGAGAGTCGAACAAACATACATAGTGTCAGTGAAATATAAAGTCAGTAAAGTAAGATAATCCTATAAGGATAGGGTTAGAATAGTAAAGCATAGAATAAAATATAAGTGATTAGTTAGGGTGTGTTAGATAGATTTTATGCACATGAGATCAAAAACAAAAATGGATGCTCTAGTGGGCAAAATAGAAAAAACCTCCGAAGAACAAATGGAACCATCCAGAGAAATAGCTAGTGAAGAAGAGAGAGAAATTAGCAAGGGAATGGAGATGAAAATTGATAATAAAAATAAAATAGAAAGCTACAATATAATGGATATGTTCACGAAAATAATGGAAGGCCAGCAACGGTTGATCATGGAAATGAGGGAAAGGGATGAGAAAAATAGTAGAAGGATAGAAGAGTTGGATGTATGACTAAGTAAGAATTTTAGCCAAAAAGTTGAAGAAGTAAATGAAAAAAGTGAACAGACCTCATACCAGGTGAAGGTAGCGAATGAAAGGTTGAATCACCAGGAGGAACTACTGGGGAAAATAGAGCAGCGCATTCTGGGAGAGTGGGTTAAAGTAAAACACGACATTGGGTTGAAAGTAAATGATGAGATAGAGTATGTAAGGGATAAGCTGGAAATGTTAGGTCAAGAAGTAGAAAATTTGAAAATGGAACAAGATGAGAAATTAGAGACTTGAGCTGATGAAGATGAGAAAATCATAGAGAATATGAGGCTAGGCATCAATCAGTTAGCAGGAACAGTTGAGAAGATAGAAGTAAAGGTAGGGGAAAGGGAGAATAAGACAGAAGTAGCCAAGACTAATAGTAAAGAACAGAGAGGCATGAGTGAGTGCATGCATGTAAGCAGTGGAAGTAACACTATAACCCTGCTACAGTGAACCAGTTTTTAAAAATTAGGGTCTTCTCTGGTTACGTCGGGGAAAACCCAATAGAGCATCTTGGTAACCTGGAGAGATATTTCGCGGTAAACCAACTGATAGACGAGGCCATGATTGCCATTGCGTGTAGTCATCTACAAGGTGCCTCACAATCTTGGTTGGATTCGTTATTTAACAAACCAAATACATTTATGGAATACAAAGAGGCCTTGCTCGCCAGCTACTGGAATAAAGATCATCAGGAAAATATTTTACATCAGACAACACAAGACAAATAGAGGCCTGGGGAGCCGTTCACCCCATTTTTCCATCGCCAGGTGGCGAAGTTACGGGTGCTAACAGCCCATCCTTTGTCGGAGAAACAAATCATCAGAATAACAAGGCACAATTTTCCCCATAATGTAGAACAGATGCTCATAGGCACAGAAAGAAAGACTGTCAAGCAGGTTGCTGAGTTGTTGAATGCATTTGACAGCACTAGGCCTAATTAGAAGGTGGAGGAATGGGGATTTAAACCCCAGCCCAATGATCCGCAAGTAGGAAGGAAGCAATACAATCCTCATCATGATTATTGGGAAGGAAACCAGGCATTTCCTGATAGATCAGAAAGAGCTAAAATGTCCGAACAGACCGGAAAAGGCTCAGATCTAAATTATCCGGATGAGCAAGCCGACTCTAGAGGACATCGGAACATTGCTCCAGTTCCAAGCACAAGTGGATATATGTATGGTAAAAGGAATGATAAGAAGCCTCCAGACAAAACCTAAGCCTAAAGAAAATAAACGGATGGATATGTTGGTTCGATCAAACAATAACATCATGGGATCATGAGAAATAAAGTTAATTTTTTTTTTAAAAAAAATATATGACAGGTGGGGCGAATCGTCTCACGATAAATAATTAAAGTTACTATAATGAACAAAAAAAAGTAATGTTCACGAAATAAAATCAATGATAAACTTAATGCGCATTTATGTGCAGTCAAGCACAGCAAGACAAATGTAAATAAAAGTAATATCAAATAAAAAAAAAGGAAAAGAAATCTATAAATAAGTTATTCGTATAACAATCTATCAATTATAAATGCAGATATAATTAACAAATAAATAAAAGTAAAATTAGAAATAAGAATCATTTAGGCTCATTAAAGAGCCAGTTAATGATTAATAAAAATAAATAAATAAAAGTAAAATTAGAAATAAGAATCATTTAGGCTCATTAAAGAGCCAGTTAATAATTAATAAAAATAAAATAAACGAACAATAGTGATAATACTTAAATGAGAGATATCACTAGTAGGTGTATGAGGTTGCAGATTGAGGCATATATGTGTGTGTGTATGCATTATGTTTGGGTTGTATTTTGAGCTTGATTTAGCCATCTCTTCGCTAACTATAGATTCACATGGCTTTCGGTGGTAAAACCCGTTAAATGAAGCGCCAGTAAGAATCCTGGACTCATTATATAATAAGAATTAGTGTCTCAAAATAAATAAATAAGAATTTGCTGATTGCACAAGATGAACAGGCAGTAGAAATATCCTGCTGTTCACATGCTTTAAACCCTTTTATGTTTTTGATAGAGTTAAGTCATGCCATGGTCTCGTATGCGCAGAGATTAAATTGGTTGATCAGCCAAAATCGATCGGAAAGAATTGTGTAGTTTTACCTAGCTGTCTCTCTGCAGTTATCCTCCTCATCATCATCATGATAGAGTGGAAAAGTATGTAATAAAAGCAGAAGTAAGGGTTGAAGCAAAGAATTAAAATAAGCTCTCATCTCAGACTAAGATTTGACCCGATTTTAATTCTCAAAAACGGGCAGAGTGTAATGTGACGACCACGTAAAGTCATCGTTACAAGTATATATTTATTAATAAAAATTAGATAAATTAGCTACTATAAGTAATAAAGGTAAATGGATTAGCTACTAAAATTTAAAAAAAGAAGAAAAAGAAAAAAGTTGAAATTCAAATGTCGAAATTACTTTGGATTTTTGTAATAGTAAGAGAAGGGGAGGGGGTGTATAAAAATGCGTCTCTTTCTTTCTTTTTAAAAAAACGAGTAAGTCAAATGCTTGAAAGTTATTTTGTTTATTGTGGGAGAGGGGAAGGGGATGCATAAAGAAATGCATCTTGTTTCTCTCTTGTTAAAAACTATATTGTAACAAGTTAAAATAAATTATAAACATAAATTTGAAAAAATGAATTGTAAACTTTTAAAGTAAAGATTAAATGTAATATAAAAACAATATGACCATATAAATTAGAGGTGTTAAAGTCTGTTGGACTAATTAAATTCCTTGGACAAAGAAAAATCTTATAATTACAGCTAAATTAATTAAAACCTACATTCCAGCCACTAATTAAACAAATAGGTTGATAAGAGTTCATCGGAAATCTAAAACAATTAAAAATTTACAAAAACAATGAACAAAAGAAAGACGGTAAGACCAGAGTGACAATTATTATCTGGAGAGTACAAAGAGAGATTTTGAGAAAGCAACAGCTAAAAGAAAATGAAAGAAGTGCACGGCTAGTGGTGTTAAAGGGACGTGGGTTCATATTCAATCTGTCTCACCACTGACTCACAATGTAAGATCTATGCCTGACCTGCTAGAGAGACCGCTGCTTCTGTGACTGACAACTTAAAAATCTACCTAAAGAATCGACAAGAAGTAAAAAACTGGAACGAGAAATAACCCCACAAACTGAGAGAGAAAATCAATCCAGCTGACAGTGAAGAACATACCGTCTCTACAAAAAAGGGATGATCTCCCACTGAACGGTAAAGAGCTCTCAAAAGAAATACCCATGGAAACAACTACAAGAAAAACTTAGGTAAAAAGCATGCATGCATTTTAATTTTAATGTTCGTAAATAAATCAACAAGGAACAATCTTGATAGATTTAGAACTCTACCCAATAGGACTTCAAAATAACTTTAATATTTGATCTGTTTTATTATAGCCACATATTTATATAAGTGTGTGTGTTTTTTATTATTGTTATCATGTATTTTTTTTATATAAAAGTGTTATTAAACATATGTATTCGTAAATTGCGTATACGTGCTTTATTCTCCTATCACCAAGCTATGACAGGGGGGGGGCTGTAATTTATTGATTAAAGGGTAAGGTTGTTTAAAGGTATTCATGTGCTGCTTGTTCGTGCAAATTTCCCAATTATAAAAAATAAATAGCAAGCGCTGGACATTCGTTAAATTTCTTGAAATAGTTTGCTTTGTTCAGCAGCCGAGGGTTCTTGATCGAGAAAAATAACGCCAAGATAATATGTACATATTGCCTTGGGGTTCGGTCAAGGATATAGGTATGAAGTTAAATTTGTATCTGTATTAGCTCTCTGCTTGTATTGTAACGGCGTTGGTTAAATAAATAAATAAACAATATCCATTACAGTTGGAGGCTAAGCCGGGATATTTCGGTTAGCAAAATTGATAAGAAATAAATAAACAAAAGTTGTAAAAAATAAAAGTATAATAAAAATAAATGTATAAAAGAAAATAAGTATAAAAAATATAATTGAAAAAATAATATATAAATCAAATCAAACCTCCCAAATAAAATAAATGTAAGTGAAAATAAAATGTTGTAAGATAAAAATAAATAAATAGTAAGTAGAATAAAATAATAAAATAGAAACCAATCAATCAAACAATCCAAATAACCATTTCCATTACAATATATATATATATAAATTCTCTAGTCTCACTAGAAATTTTATTGGTCAGTTGCTCTTTTTTTATCAGCTGTCTTTGTTGCCGTTTTTAAAGTGTATAATATAAAGAAGTAATATGAAAATATATAAAAATGATATGAAAAAGAGTTGATAATCTTATAAGTATAATTGTGAATTAGAAGGAAAGCTATAGAAGAAATTAAAAGACTCAAGAGTATAAAATAGGACTATGGTATTGGTAGGAAACTTATTTCTGCAATAAGAAAAAAGATGGAATTATTACTAAAAAGAGAGATGAGATCATGAAATGTGTAGAAGAGTTCTATCAAGAAAAATATAGTAATAAAGAACAAGGAAAAATACCTCCTACAACTAATATATCTTTTGAATTGCCCAGGATATTAAATGAAAAAGTGAGATATGCAATTAAATTTATGATGAAGAAAGAAGCTCCAGGTAATGATGGAATTATGATCGATATCTTAAAAGAAACAGGTGAAGAAATAATAAAAAAATCTAACAAAGTTGTATACCAAATATCTAAATGATAAATATGTACCAGATCATTGGAAGAATGCAGTATTAATATTTTAAAAAGGTGATAAAGAAGGTATTAGAAACTACAGACCTATCAATCTTTTATCAGTTTTATACAAATTTTTTACTAAGATAATTACAAACTGATTACAGAGAATTTTGGATTTCAACCATCCAAAAGAACAATCTGGAATTAAGAATAGTTTTAGTTCAGTGGATCATATCCAACTATTGAGAGAAGTTATGGAAGGGATCAATAAAAATGAGTTGCCATTATGCTTTGGATTTGTAGATTATGAAAAGGCATTTGATTATATAAGTATTTCTTCAGTGATTAAAGCATTAGATTATCAAAGTATAAACCCAGAATATTACCATATTCTGAAGAATATTCATAAAAATGCAATAGAACAATTAAATTACATAATGATATTAGGAAAATTAACATTAATCCTAGTGTATGACAGGGTGATTCCCTATCTCCAAAACTTTCTACAACAGTGCTAAAAAAAGTATTTTGAGGATTAAAATGGGAAGATAAAGGAATAAAAGTAAATGGATATTATTTGAGTCATCTAGATTTTGAAGATGATGTAGTTGTTTTTGTAAATAATGCTTCAGAAAATGTTGCAAGAATTATCAGATGAAAGTAAAAAAGTAGGATTAAAGGTAAATGTTTAAAAAATCTCAAGTAAAGATGAAAATAAAGATTGATAATGATGAGTTACAAGTTAATAACCACAAACACCTTGATCAGATTATTACTACAGATAAAATTAATCACAGAATTAAACATTGTTGGAGTGCTTATGGCAGAAATAATTTAATATTGAAAGTAAATATGCCTACATGTTTGAAAAGGAAGTTTTTTAATGGATGTGTTTTACCAATTCTTACTTTGGATTTGAATACTTAACATAAGAACAGTACAGAAACTTCAAACCATTCGAAAAGTATGGAGAGATGCATGTTATAAGTGTCAACAAGAGATCAAAACTGAAATACATAGGTAAGTGAACAAACAGGTATTACTGACATCATAGAAAAAATTAAAGAGACTGAAGTGGAGTTGGACTGGACATATTGCTAGAAGAGATAATAAAATAGACAATTGAAATCTTAAAATGGAGTCTAAGAGATTTAAAAAAGTGTGCAGAGATGACATAGAGAAGAGAACCTAGAGTTCAGAGATAGATTGAACTTGAAGAGACATTCATCCTTCAGTAGATTGATAATGATTAAAATGATGATGATGATATTAATTAAAAGTACTGTTTTGTTATGAATATCCTTATATACTAACATTTATAATTTAGGCATGAAATGACAAGAAAAACAAATAATGCATCACTTCAAATTTTTGTTTGAGGAAAAGGTTGAGTGTAAAAAGATTGTGCACCATTGCATTAAACTGATCACAATTAATGATTGGTCTCTTACACCAATCAATAACAAAAAATAAATAAATATGGTAAGTAAAAAGTGAAACTGCTCCTAATTTATTTCATTGATCTTAGCAAAAGTGAATAACAAAGTCTTCACATAGTCTTTAGTAATGTTGCGACAGAAAAAATGCTTAAATCAGGATTGCTGTTTCATATATTTCCATCAGTATTTTGTTTATGGAGATTCCCCAATTGCTGATTTACATTGAATTACCCCATTTTCCTTTACTGGTACACAAATATCTATAATGTTCTTATTGTCAAAAAATTAGATACTATTACTTGAAATCAATTCTTAAAACAGATATGGATATGATAGGCAAACAAACAGTGTTTTAGCAATTCCCAAGAGTACATGCAGTTATAAAGTATCTATATGAAAATGTCATGAGTATTCAACAAGTCTAGGATAGAATAGATTATTGTATCTATTGTTTCTACTAACACAAAAAAGACATATAGTGGAGCTGTTAAGTATATTATAGTTTGTTCAAGCCCCCCCCCCCCCACCACCATGCAAACATATACAGTGTATAATGTACAGTTTAATCTTTGTTGATAACTTGATTAGAATAGAATATGTATTGTTTAATGATCTGCAATTGTACAGTATTTTTAAACATGAATATATTTATAACACAGCTTTTTTATATATGTAGTATGCATATATAAATTAAGATTATAGTATAAACAAAATGTAAAAAAAATATATAGTTACTAATAATAAATTGATGATATATTTATATATATTTTATTGAGTGTATGTTCAATCAAGCAATAAGAATGAAAAAAAAACAACTTTTTTATTTTTATATATATATATTATAACTTTTTTCTCTTATAGAAACACAATATATATTTAAATTATTATTATCACTATTAAAACTTTTTTAATAACAACCATAAATTCCTTTTTTCTTTAAAAATGTATATGTTCTATAAAATATAATATTCTCTTTATATAAGTCCAATAAAATATATTCTCCTTTTTTTTTTTTTTTTACATATTAGAGATCTTATTATCAAGGAATTAGAATCTCTCTACTTGAGTTGATTTTCAATCAGTATCAACTTTTAGTATGTACAAAAATTTTATAAAACTTCCTCAGAAAATATTTTATGTGGAATACTGCACATCAAATTTAGAAATGATCATAAAGAATAAAATCTATGTGCTTTCAACAAAAACTGAAAATTTCTTATTAATGTACACATTCTTGTGCAGCATTTTGAGATGGAAAAATAACTATTACTGTATTGTAAAAAAAAAAATTAATAGCATATAGTGATGAGAAAAAAAATATTGGTTTACTCGAATATAATAAATGTTCACAAACTTTAATGGTTTTTTTGTTTATTTACATTTTTGTTTGTTTGTTTACATTTTTCATTGGATAGTGTATAGTTTAAGTCATGTAGTTAGATATAACATAGTTTGCAGCTTCACTATATTTATCAGAATGTTCTCATCCCTTTTACATACATTGCTTTATTTTTATTTTAAAACATCGCAACTTAAAAAAAAATCACTTCTATGCACTTGAATGTAATGCCACTTTTATAGTCTTTGATTTTATTTTAAAAAGTTTCAACTGATCCAGTCTTCATCAGAGCTAAAAACATTGTTTAAAAAACTCTGATGAAGACTATGGATCAATTGAAATTGTTAATAAAATAAAATAATATATTAAAAAAAATTGTATTCACATGCATAGAAGTGAGTTTTTGTTTTGTGAAGTTATAATGTTTTTAAACAAAAATGGACACTTTGTATTTATTCTAGTAAATATCAGTGACATGTGCACATTTTGTGGTGCTATTAATTTCTCAAAAATAAATAAATAATAATAATCCAGATGATTTAGCCAATGAAATTTCATTTGTATTTGTTTCTGTTTCCTTTTACTATATTTTACTACTGTCTTTAGTCTGCTCCAAACTACTTCAACATATAAATGCTTTATATTATTAATCCTATAGTTATTCAAACATATTCTCACACTCCTATCTTGAAAACCTGCTTCAACTCATGTGTAGGCACACTTGAGGAGAGTAATTTGCAACTGTATTCCAGTACTATTTGAATGAGCTTTCTTTTGTTTCATAAATGGACATATTAGAAGAGCATTATATGACATCATGTTTACATAATCTCAAAGACCCAAAATATCCTCTACTCAACATTCCAAGTTGATATGAAAATCTTGACAAAAAAAAGATTATTCTTTACTTTTTTTAAAAATAATAATTACAATTGATTCCAATGCTATAACATTTCTCCAATATTGATAATTGATAGTGACTAGTCTTATTTTGTTTTATAAGGTTTTTGACTTTTGCAACTCCTTAATTAATCATATTGTAATAATCATGGGGGTGGGGTTATAAGAAGTGGTAATATTTTGCATGAAAAACATTGGTAATAAGTCTCTGTTTATTTTCTTTATATTTAATTACTATTATTATTTACAACATTATTACTTCTTATTTATTTAAATTTATTATAAACATTCTTATTCTCATTTAATCATCTCTTCATATTATCTTTTCTTTCTTTTAAAATATTATATAACAGCTACAAATTTACACATTTTGTTGTAACCATTATTGATCTTAATAGCTTCAATTAAATATCACACTGCATTGTTTGAGTTGATTTATGTAAAGAAACACAATCTCACATACTTGATAACCATTTGTAAATTTAAGATGGCTTTGATACCTTATTATTGTATACTCAAACAGAGAAATAGAATATTATTGATAGATTAACTATCAATCATACCTATGACCAGATTTAGACTGCACAAATGCACCAATCCTGATCATTTTTCTGATC
This sequence comes from Epiperipatus broadwayi, assembly GCA_028023455.1. Taxonomy (NCBI): domain Eukaryota; kingdom Metazoa; phylum Onychophora; class Udeonychophora; order Euonychophora; family Peripatidae; genus Epiperipatus; species Epiperipatus broadwayi. The sequence continues at coordinate 176,149 of JAQFVV010013096.1, forward strand.
ATAGGACTCCTCCATAACTAATGGTACTACACCAATCATCGAAAGAGAATTTATTTTTTTCTTAGATAAATCTTAGGCATCATCTGGCCATATAAACTTTATATAACTGAAATACCCAGTTGGAAGACATAGCACAAGCCAGTGCTTGGTAACTTACCCAGACTAGCTCCAAAACTATGAAACAGGGGACCCAACACATGAATTAACACTTATCAAACTTGCCCAAATCTCTAATCATGACAATGCAGGTAAAGGAAAGAGAACAGACCAAGTAATGTTTAGCAAACACTTTTTATTCCTATACACACATATCAATAGGTTAATGTTTTTATTACACACATATATTTAACACAATATAAATATTAAACAGACAATGGTGATCATGTGATGTTTAGTGGTTTAACAATATAAATAGATATAATACTAATTATCAAACAGAATAAATATAGTTTAACAAGAGTTAATTCATCGCATACTTCCATTATATAATTCTGATATTTATAATGTTAATATTCCTTTATATCAGTTCATTTGAACTTAATAATATCTAGACCTTTATCAATAATGTTCTATATAGTTGCCTAGGTTTTTCATAGAGATGATATCATCTATTTTGACAATTTGGATAGTCTTCCTTTCATGGTCCAGGGGCTTATTTTAAGTTCAGGATGCTCCTGGCATTCTTCATGGCTGGCCATTTGGTCATCAGTGATGGTTTCTTTTCCTTTTCCAGCACTTCCAAACAATAGGAGAGTGTACATGGCCGAGTCCTACATTATGGGTGAGACAGAGACTGATGATGATGGAGGCCGAGGAACAAAGCCCAGATGGGCACTCCTATGGTTTTTGTAGCAGTGCATGGTATTGCTTTGCCAATTATTAGTTAATGACTCAGACTTGACTTCTTAACTTCAACACAGAAATTTTAACAAACTGATCTCCCAACTACCAAATCACCATTTTATACCCATCACCTCCTATTGTTTACTTTTAAACATTTTACTTTTAATTTTTAATTAAATGATTAATCTTATTTTTTTCTTTAGATTAATCTACTATCTTATTGGTCAACAATTTTCCAAATTTTAACTGCATTCCTGCTAATGAGAAAGTTTACAAGATTAATTTTCATTAATTTATTGTCTATTTTTACTTTGAATTATATTTTAATTTACAATATATTTTGACATTACATCATTTCTTTTACCACATTAATTCTTTCTTACAGATAAAAAAAAAAGAATAAGTTTTGAATCTTAAATCAATTTTCTTTTCTTCATCCTTATAATAAAACTCTACTAATTGATCTAATTGCTATTTTAGTTTATTTGTTAAAATTCTTTTCTTTCATTTATTTGCTTTTCTTTTTATTTCAAACTATAAACATACACATGTAATGCATATATACATGTGTTCCATAATATAAGTGTTACAATATTAAAAAACATATATACACATAAAGACAACATCAGAAAATAATATATATATATATACAGGGTGGCCCAAAAGTAGGTTTACAGTGATTAAACTACCTTTTATATGGTTGAAGTTACTTACATAAACAGCTTTTCCTTGCTGATTGTAATTTATTTTATTATGTAATGCTAACTTTTTACTTGATATTTTTTTATTTCAGGATTAACGGTGAACAATTTAAATCAAGAGCAAAGGAAATGGATATTAAAGCAGAATTGGAAGTCTGAAAATGCCGAGATGGTACAGACAGCATGGAAAGAAACTTAACACTTCTCCACCTTCGTGACAAACAATTTATCATCTAAGGAATAAATGTGATGAAACAGGTTCAGTGAGTAATGCACCAAAATCTGGATGTCCTAAAACTTCTGACACTAAAGAAAATGAAATGTTAGCAGCTATGACATTTGTGAACAGTCCAAGGAAATCCACACAATGTGCTTTCTGCAGAACTATCCATACCAAGAACACCATTGCAACACTTAATGTGTAAACTGAAATTAAAACCTTACTGACCAAGACTAATACATGGTTTTTTAGAGGACGATGCAGATTGTCGGCTGCAGTTCTGCAAAATGATGTATAATCAATTTACTGGAGAAGAACGTGACTCTTTGGATAAAATTATTTGGTCAGATGAGGCTTGCTTTAAATTATCTGGTCATGTGAACAGGCATAACTGTGTGTACTGGGTTGATGAAAATCCCTATTTGACTGAAGAGACTGAACTAAACCAGCCTGGCATACAGTTTGGGGTGCATTATCAAGCGAAGGTGTTGTTGGGCCTGTTTTTTTAATAGAACTGTAAATGGAAAGAACTACCTAGACATGCTTCGTGAAGTAGTAGTGACACAACTCAAAACTAAACCTAACTTTGATGAACTTTTCTTTCAGCAGGATGGAGCACCACCACATTATGCATCTACAGTAAGAGACTACCTTAACCAAGTTTTTCCACAGCGTTGGTTCGGAAGAAGGGGCAGCATTGAATGGCCACCACATTCGCCTGACCTGACACCTATGGATTTCTTTTTTTGGGGTGTTGTTAAGTACAAGGTTTATGAGAAGAAACCCAAAATAATAAATGATTTAAAAGATTATTCATCTCGCATTCACAGAAATTGATGAAGAGGGAATTTGTGCCGCACTTTGTATCAGTGTCCTGGAGAGATTTGCAGAATGTTGCAATGTTGAAGGAGGATATTTTGAGCATCTGAGAGATTAAATTGTTTATGTTAACAGGTATAATGAATTTCCCACTGTTCTAGTGTCGAATTTTCAAATAAATAGTCTACATGATAACTGTAAACCTACTTTTGGGCCACCCTGTATATTGTACCTAACTGAAGTTTCACTTAGTTCCAATAGGTGCCCGATGTTATCTTAGCTTAACCTTTTGTTTGAAATTTTGTGATTTAAAAAAAATAATAATGATAAAAATGAAAGTTAACTTAGTTAACAAGTAAATACGATAATCTTATGTAGTATTATAATAATTGTTAAATATTTATGGGATTATGTCTAAATGTTTCAATAGTGTGAGTTAGTCTGATAAGGGATGTTAGATAATAATTTGAATTAAAGGGAATATCAGAAATAGTTGCGAGTTGATAAATAATATTAAATGTATTTTAAAGTAACTATTGTGTAATACATTTTAATGTCTAAATTATAATAATTAGATATTGTAAATAAATTGAAATAAATAGTAATAAGTTTAAAAATAATCTGTAAATTTTTATTAAAACAGTGTAAAAATATTTATTAGATGTAATTTAGCTTAGCGTTTCACTTATAAAAATTATTTTGGATTAAATATTCATTAATATTTTTATTGTTGTAGTTTTAAAAATAATTTTTAAACAATTAGTGTGAGGTCACCCGTATGTGAGAATATGTCTGTGAATGCAAGAAAGACATGGAAATATAAGAATAAAAAAATAATTTAATTCCAATATTGATTAAAAAACAAAAACAAATGTATGGATAAAGTTATTAAAGTTGAATATTTAAAAATTTAATAATGAGGGATGGCTCTGAATTTTATATTTATTGCTATTGTTTTATAAAATGTTATTTAATAATAATGAACTTTTGACTTTACAACTGTTAAGTCATGTGATTTGGTATAATTAGATTAATTACATCAGTAAATCGATTTGACAGCTGAACTGTCAAAAATAGTAAAGTTTAATAAAAATAATTTCATTGGCTTTCAAGCCAATGGACCTATAAAAGTGGAAGTATTAAGGATTATCAGATATAAATATTAATGCAGGATTCATTCTGGGGCTTGGTTTTTATTTTGTTTCTACATGTGGTTGAATCCTGAACTCATTTAACACTTTTTTTTTAGAAGTAATTATTTAAAAAAAGTTGTAATTTTTATAAAAACTTTATTATTTTGTTTTTAAAAATAAAAGTATGTTTTTACAATAATTATTCTAAATGGTTATACAGCTATGAAGGGCTGAAGTTAAAAGATAATCATTTTCTGATATTCAAATTTCAATTGGAACATGAGATTATAGTAAAAAAAATGTTTGAAGGAAATTTAGCGTCTCTTATTTCATATGCATTTTATCTATTCGTTTTTCTTTATTTAAAAGTAAAAGTAAAATTAAAGCATAAATTATTAATTATTTTTATGGCTAAACAATCTTTTGCACTGAACTATTGTAACTGTAGGATACTTAGTATTTATCCTATTAAATTAAAAATAAATGTAAGGAAGAAATTAAGACATTGATAATTTAAAAAAAAAACATTATAATAAAAATGCATCATCTTCCTCATAAATTAGAATTGACTTTAAATTTCATGCTTCACTATTTATTACCTGATATCTACATTTAAATATACTCTTCCATAATAATACTTGTTTCTAAAAGTAAATTTAGAAAAGAAAAATATATTATATTAAGATAAAGAAGAATAAACTTTATTTGCAAAGCGTTCTATAGTTGAATATCAATTTTTTTAATGTCCAACTTTAAAATTTATTGTATATGAGATAGTAATTATCTTATTCTAGAAATTGTTGGAAAAAAATATTTTAAGCTATATTTAATTAAGGATGAACTTACAAATAATGATTAACAAAAAGGTTATCATTTATACCTTTACCTGAAATGGAAATAATTCATTTTAGCTAAATGTAAACAGAGAAAAAATATGTATTTTAAAATAATAATTCTCGTATCTATCAAATACATCATAAATTGTTATATTTGCCAATACTTATAAGTAACTTTGTGACAAGTAATCTTAGTTCATAAACCGAGGAACATCTTTAATTATAAAATCTACTCTTGTGTTTAAAATGGTAAAAAAATTTGTTTTAAAATAAAACACATCTTTAAATATTATATAAAAAAATATTTTTAATAAAAAGCTATATTTAAAAATGCGTTTGCCTAAAAGAAAATAATAAAATTTAAATAAAGCTATATATTATTATTCTGCGTTTGAACCCGGGATCCTACAAAAAATGTATTCAGCTGAAGAATTTATTTTCCAATGCTGGCCTATTTTATTATTTTAATATTTAAAATTATCTTTAAAAAAAGAAAGTGAAAGTATTTATTTAAAAAACTACTGAACATTTTTGTTTTGGAAATCATTGCCATGTTTATAAATATTTTGACTGAAGCTTCGAACTCAGATAGATAAATTAGCCTGAATAAATTATCTACATATTTTAAATGGAAAACCATTACGGAGCTGAAATATGAACTTGAGTTACTGTATTATTTTTTTTTATTGTCTGTTTTATTGGTTTTTTTAAAAAATGAAACCATAAAAATATTTATACTATATATTTTGTGTAACACTTTTTGGCATAAATATACAGATAAACTAGGGTTATAATTTTAAAACTTAATAGCTTTATTAGAATGAGCAAATATTTTGCCATTCTCAAGTAAATGTTATTTTATTTGTTAAGCATTTCAAAAGCTAGTTTCCATTTAATAATTTCATTTATAGAGAATTAAATATCACAGTCTTAGTTTATTATATGTGGGATGTTTCACTCAGTTTCATTTTAAGTCTACCAAAGAAGTTTATCAGAGAGTATCCATTCATTTGTTTTATGAATGCTACATTAATAATAACTGCAAATATTTTTTTAATATGCATTGAGAATTAATATTCTCGCATTTAATTTGCAATTTTTTTTTAAAAGTTCACTAGTCACTATATTTAGTATTAAATATTTTATTATGTGTGCATTGTGCCTTCCCTATAATTTTATATGCATTTAATTTTAAAGTATTACTCACAGTAGTTGTTTGACATAGTTTTCTTTGTTTGTTCGAACATTGAATATACGTTTTGTATTTTTAAACTTCTTAGGAATAATATCTTGCTATTAGTTAGTAATTGTTAGCCTCATAGAGTTAGGCTTAGTTAATAATTTTGAGTATGCTTTATGGAGTAGACAAGGTCCTCCATCCTTATTGTATTGTATTTTCATGATTTGATAGTGCTTTTGCCCAAGGAGGGTTATTATATTGTATTTTTCAGTGATGATGATCACATTTATAAGAATTGGAAATCCCATGAGAGAGAATCATACTTTTCTGGCGTGTCTTTCCCATTCCCAGAAGTGCTGTAGACGAGTTCCAGGCATCTTAGTTTCTGCCTCAAAGTTAGGTATTTTTGAAAGCCACCACATTCTTTTCCAGCTCTGAGGAGTCTATTATTTTTTATATTTTAGCCTATCATTCATGATGACTTTATGCTAATTTCACCACAGTAGGTGATGTTGCATTTGTTTTAGATTAGTGATGACAAGATATGTTTGTTTGAGGAACTCTGTTTCTTCAGGTAGTAATAGCTATTTTTAATGCTTGTAGGTATATCAATGTTTGAATTGTGTTGATATGATAGTTTTATCATCCATAAGCTAACCAACAATAAGTTCTATTTATTTTTAAGTATGTTAAATATATGCATATGGTATAAGTGGCAATTCACACATACTAATTTTAATATTTTCATCCAGAGTTTCGTCGCTGGATTTGTAAGTCTGTTACATTTTTAATTTTAAAACATTGAGGGTAATAGTTTTATGTGGACTAAAGATATTTAAAAGTGTATAACTGATCTCTGATGAGTGAATGCCCCATATATCTAATTTAGTTTAATTTTAGAATTAGCTTAGTTTGATTTAAATATATCACTAGCTATAATATTAGTTATATCAGTGTAACTAGTGATGATATTTTTCAAAAATATGCTGAATATGCTTATTCCAGCTTAGTGTTTGTTAAGCTCAGGATTACAAAGTTAAGCTTAGGGTTGGGTGTGTGTTATTCTGATTACTAGATGACACCATAGTGTTATGAATTATTTTAATTAAAAATTAGAAGTATGTTTATTAAATACAGACAGTATAATTAAAGTTCAAGATTTTAAAATCTCTAATTGTTTAAAAGAGATTAAAATTCAGTATGGAATAGCTTTTGCCTGCTATTATGTATAATTATATTATTTTATTAGTTTATTTATTAGAATAAACAATGTAAAGAAATTTTAAGAGGGATACTCAAAAACAGTAGCTAAGGAAGTTGTGTATTATTGTAAATCAAATAAAATTTTCAAAGGTCAAAATACTTGTATTAGGTCCCAGCGCTATATTGGCAATGCTTGTATTCAATTAAAATTATAAACACTTTCTTACTGTTCTCAATAAATTAAATTATTATTATTTCAAAAAGTTTGTTTTGTTTGTTTTATTTTTATATGAAAATATTATTGTCTTGGGTTTCCAGTTCACAAAATCTTCAATTTCCAAAGTTTATTAAATCTTCAACTCAAAAGTTCACAAATATATTATAAAATTAATTAAATATGTTTGATATTGGTTTTAAAATTATAAAGCCATGCTAATGTAAGTGATTCTTATATTGGATCACAGTAACAGATAATTGCATTATATCAGATACTTAGTTAAATGCTTAATTAAAAGTTTATTTTTAAATTATCAGTATATCTTCTCAGATTAAAGATTATGCAATATGAGATTAAGAATATTAGTACGTCAGAAGAATATTTTATTTACTATTATTTTAAAAGCTGCACATTATCTTATATTAATTGCACATTGTCTATCATTATCTTAAACCTTATATGTCTAAAGAATTTTAATCCAACTGCATTTGAGGACTTGAGTAGGTTCTCTGTGAGTATGGGAAAGGCATAAAAGTACCCTTGCTCTTTTCTTTGCTCGAGTAATATCTTGGGTAATAGGTCATTATTAGATTAAATTGATTCATTAAATTTGTGAATTTAATATTTATTTTGTTTATTATTCTAAGATTGAACATAATATAGTTATTCTATAGTCAGCTAAGATATTACTCATTTGTTTATTAAATCCAGCAATTATTTAGTAGGCAACTTAAACTTTAATCTTGCACAAGAGTTTTAGATTTAGAATCCCTGAGATTATTTACTCTTGTTGCTTTATTAAATATAATTTAAAAAGATAATATTTTCCAATCAAAGTATCATTTATTCTTATTCAGAGTGTGTGTGATCTGATGGTAGGCCTCCTCTAATAGCTATTAATTAATGATTTAAAATAATCTTTTGTATGGTTTAGTAGTAGATTATTAATATGCCATAATAGTTATAGTTGGACTAGTATTGGATTTGGTCTCTATCTGATTGTACATCTCTGGATCATCATCTCTTTTCTTTAAATTTATTGTAACCCCACTGAGCTGAGTCGTTAAGAGAATCTCATTTCATTTCATATCATTTCTCATATCTCTTTCATACCTCTTCTATCATCCCATCCATTTAAAAACATTTCATTTCTCTCTCTACTACGTATCATTTCTATTTCTTTTCATCTCTCTCTTTTCTCTCTCCATTATCATCTTTCTCTCTATAATTCCATTTCTAATCTCTAATCTTTTCTTTTCCTTTTCTTTCTTTTCTTCCTTCCACCCCAATCTCTTCTTTCTTTTTGGTTACAATATAAATATAGTGAAATGGTGAGTTTTGAACCCCAACCATTTCATCTCAACTTTTTATTATTAATTCCTCCTGTGCTGGGTTTAAAACCAATTAAAATGACTAGATAACACTGTCATGGCTAGATGCATTTCAGTATGTATATATAGGCATATCAACATATGCTGTTACTGTCAATTATATCAAAATATTATGGCAGATAAGTTTGATTTATTATTAAAAATATTGATATTCAAAATTAAGTTATGTAAAAGTCATTTTATTGATTTGCTTGCTGTAATTTGTATGCATATGTACAATTCATCCTATGTAGTGAAACATATATAGGATGGCATGATTTAGTTTTGTTAAAAGTTTTAGCTCTTGTCAATTAAAAAATAGTTGTAAATAAATTTTATTAAGCCACTGCATCTGAGAGAAGGTAAGATTAGATTTAGAAAATTTTGTAAATTAATTTGTTTACAACAAAAGCTTTACATAAGTAAAGTCACTGGACTGGCACTATTCAAAGTCCCAGGGGGAATTTTGAATGCCTTGGAAATTTGAACAAAAGGCTTAAAATAAATTTCTAAAAAATCTGGAAATTTAATGTAACATCTAACACTAATGGGTTCTCAGGTAAAATAAATTCTCAACAAGTAAGTGGTTGAGATGAATATTGTATAAAGTGTCCATATTTTGGACTTGAAAGACACACCAATATTTTGTGTGAGAGATTGCCACCAGAATCCATGCCAGTTGAAACTTTGATATGTCTGGCTAAGGAGGACTGTTTTGCTGCTTCGCAAGGGGTAAATGGTGAGTTTACTGCCATCCTATGCACCTAACAACCTGAGCACTGTAGATATGAAATTATCCAGCAACAACTTGCCACCAGAAGACATCATGAATGTACCAAATTCCTACACCCAGCTGAAATGAAGAATTAGTAATATATCTTTTAATTTTAAAAGCTTTTAGTTAAATGTGAATTACAAAACAATTAAATGTTGAAACTAATGTTAACTTCAAACTACATCTAAATCAATTAACCTTTTAAATTATGTAACTTGCTTACCTACAGTTATAATCTACTTTATTTAAATCAAATTAATGTCTTATTTAACTAGTTGTCTATCACTGTAGTTGTGCTTATACCTTTCTCAATATTAAAACTTATTTTATATATTTATTATATGCCAATGCATCGAAACAGCAAGCCTTAAATTCAGAAAAACTTAGTGGAGATATATATTAAAATATCTTCATTTAAATAACTTTTTTTAATGCCACCAATTACATAAACAGTTTCAAAATCCTATATTTATAATAATAATGAACCGCCCTGCACTTATTATTATTGATTATTATATAAATGCATAATAAGTTTGCTTTTAAATTTGATTTATGAGTTTAATTAATGTTATAATAAATAATATTCTAGCCTTAGGGACAGTTAGAAAGTATATTTATATGTGAATTTATTAGTAAACCCCTCCAAATATACTGTTCCCTCCTAAATTGATTATTAAGATATGGTTTGAAGTATGTTAACAAGATTGATAATACAATTATTCCCTTAAGTAGTTTATATATAATGCTAGTTAAGAATTGGCTTCTATAAAAGCACATTTAACTTAAATATATATCTTACATCACTTATTGTGTTGTGGATCTGATTTTATTAAATACAATATAATTAATATTTGCTGCACCTTTTAAAATGAAACCTCGGTTAGGCCATTCTATTCTACTATTTCGGTTATGTGCATCAAGATTGTTTCTAAAGTTTAATGCCAAAACATTGAGCAAGCCACCCTGCTCCTGAACTTTGAATGTTCATATCGCAGGAAACCAAGATGCTTGGTTCTAGGGTTACTGGTGTTGGTCACAAGAAACCTTGAAGAATAATCCATCTACAAGGCAGATTTATTAATATTTTGTCAGTAATATAGCACATATTGGCAATCTAAATTTGCCAATTCTACCTCCTTTTAAGATGATATTCAGCACTAGACTGAAACCATATCTTGATTCTTGGGTTCAATCTACATCAGTAAGGTTGTTTATATGCTCACACCTTAGATACCAATCGATATATAGTATACTACTATAATGAATGATCTATCCAGGGCTAGTAAAGTTATTTATAAAATAGCAACCCAACACATTAAGATAGGATTGGCATATCCATTATAGGCATAATCTAAGTCAGTGGTTTTCAACCCACAGTCCGTGGACTGGCACTGGGTCGCAGAAGTTTTCTGCTGGTCCACGCTAGACTGACAAGAAAGTTTGTAATAATAAAATAATATTTTAAACTTTTAATTAATATAAACAATTTTTATTTATTTTTTCATTGCATTTTTACCCAATTAAAAAAAAGAAACAGAACGAAAACAAAATCTAATCAATCATACATAAATTAATTTGTTTTTCTATTTATCACAGATGTTTATTGGGGGGGGGGTAGAATTAAATTTTTTATTTTTTTTCTAAAAAAATTCAAAATTAAAAAAAAAAAGTTTTTTATTATACAAACTTCGGTTGTCTTTTGATAGCCAATCACAGCTGCTTGTCGGTGTTGTTTGTGTTAAAACAATAAAATGTAACATTACCAGGCTGCGATTTTAAAAATATGGTGACTATTTTTGATTTCTTAAATTTTTTCTACTCCGTCTTTTAATATTTAATTTTTAGTGTTTTTTTTTTTTTGGCTATATGGCAATTTTTTTTTGGCTTTAATTTTTATTTTTGAAATCAATTTTTATTATCTTTTTTTAAAAATAAAAACCAAAAAATAACTTCTGTCTCTAACTTTTACAAAGTATTTCTTAATACATCCCCCAACCCCAAAATAAAGTAAGATCAAAACTTTTGACTTTTTCAAGTTTCAGTTTTTTTTTTTGTTTAAAAATGCGACCACTTTTTTTGGCCTATAAGGCAATATCTTTTTTGCCTTTATTTGTATACCGCTGATATACTAAAACTTTTATTTTTAAAACCAGTTTTTATTACCCTTTTTTTAAAAATAAAAGGAAACCAAAAATCTTTTTTGCCTTTATTTGTATACCGCTGATATAGTAAAACTTTTATTTTTGAAACCAGTTTTTATTACCTTTTTTTAAAAATAAAAGCAAACCAAAAATAACTTTTGTCTCAGTGAAGGCAAAGTATTTCTCAATTCCACTCCCCCCAAAAAAATTAAAATAAGATCTTTTTTGGCTTTAACTTTTATTTTTGAAATCATTTTTTATCACCTTTTTTAAAAAAGAAAAACAATCAAAAAATTTGTCTCTAACTTTTACAAAGTATTTCTCAATCTACCCCCACCCCCCACCCCTAAATTAAAATAAGATGAAAACTTTTGACTTTTTCAAGTTTTGTTTTCTTTTTTTTTTTGTTTAAAAATACGCCCACTTTTTTTGGACCTATAAGGTGATATTTTTTTTTGGATTTATTTGTATACTGCTAATATACTAAAACTTTTATTTTTAAAATCAATTTCTGTTACCTTTGTTTAAAAATAAAAACAAACAAAAAATAACTTTGGCCTCTATTTTTTGTCTCAGTGGGTTTTAAACTCTATTTCATTTCAACTTTTGATTAGTAACCCCGTCTGTGCTGGGTTTAAACACAATTAAAATAACTAGATAAGAACACTGTCATGGCTAGCTGGATCACAGTATATACTAACATATGAACATATACTGTTAATGTCAATTTATTAAAATATTACAGCAGAGAAGTTTGATTTATAATTAAAACATATTGATATTTGAAATTAAGTCATATAAAGGTCAATTTATTGATTTCTTCCTATAAATTTGTATGCATATGTATAATTCACCCTATATAATGATACATATATAGGATGATATAATTTAATTTTGTTAAAAGTTTTAGCTCTTGTCAATTAAAAAGTAAAATAGTTGTAAATAAATTTTCATCAAGCCACTGCACCTGTAGAAAGATAAGTTTAGATTTAGAAAATTTTGTAAATTAATTTGTTTACAACAAAAGATTACATAAGTAAAGTAACTGGACTGGCACTATTCAAAGTTCTGGGGGATAGGGGGAAATTTTGAATGCCTTGGAAAATTGAACAAAAAGCTTACAATCAATTTCTAAAAAATCTGGAATTTTAATGTAACATCTAACATTAATGAGTTCTCAGGTGAAATAAAATTTCAACAAGTAGTTGAGATGAATATTGTATAAATAGGCCATATTTTGGGCTTGAAAGATACCCACCAATATTTTGTAATAGAGATTGCCACCAGAATCCACACTGCTTGAAATTTTGATATGTCTGGCCGAGAAAAGCTACTTTGATAAATGGTGAGTTTACTGCCATCACATGCACCTAACAACCTGAGCCACAGAGATGAAATTATTCAGCAATAACCTGCCCAGAAAAGATTGCTACCATGTCTGAAGTTCAAATACCTACACCACCAGTTGAAATGAAGAATTGGTAATATAATTCCAGAACAACAGAGCCCTGAATCAATTAATATTTAATTTTCAAAACTCTTAAATTGTTAACTTTAAACTATGTCTAAATTAATTAATTTTTTAAATTATGCAACTTGCCTACCTACACTTGTAATCTATTTAAATCTAATTAACGTCTTATTTGACTAGTTTCTATCACTGCTATTGCCCCTATACCTTTCTCTATATTTATTATGAAAGGTATTTTATATATTTATTATATATCAATACTTCGAAACAGCGAGCCTTAAATTCAGTAAAACTTCAGATATATACATCAAAATATCTTCATTTAATTATCTTTTTTTTAATGTCACCAATTATGCGTGCTGTTTCAAAATCCTATATTTATAATAATAACAAACCATTCTCTGCTCGTTATTATTGATTATTTGTTTGTTATATAAATGCATAATGTGGTTTGCTTTTAAATTTGATTTATTAGTTTAAATAATGTTATAATAAGTAACAGACAAACCTTAGGGACAGTTAGAAAGTATATTTATATGTGAATCTATTAGTAAACCCCTCCAAATATACTTTTCCCTCCTTAATTGATTAAGATGTGGATTAAAGCATGTTAACAAGATTGATTATATAATTATTCCCTTAAGTAGTTTATATATAAGGCTAGTTAAGAATTGACTTCTATTAGCTGACCTGATATAAGGTATCATTAAAGCACATTTTAGTTTAAATATATATCTTATATCACTTATTGCATTATAAATCTGATTGGTGCTTTTCTCAAGAAGTGGACGAGCCACCAAGTGGCGCTGCCAAACCACCAAGAAGCCTGCAATTGATAATTTTTTTTTAATATTCGCTAAAAATCGCTTAATTTTAGAAATGGTAACCCCCCCCCCCGCCGCAGGAGACAAATCGGTCAAAAACGCTGAAATTGAAATGTATAATTGAAAAAAAAAAAACTATAATAAAAGCCTACTAAATTAAACAAAAACATACTAAATTTCAAAGCGATTTAAAAAAGAATCATCTTCAGTTATCTAACTAACAGATAATAATTCAAACCTCGTAGTAACCTGTAATAGCATATTAGTTTATATCAAAAATTATTGCAAATAAAAAATCGCACATATATAAAATTCAACAACACAGAAATAAAATAATCAGAATAGAAAATTGAAATTGAAAACAAAAGTATAACATCTGAGGTGAATAATGTTTCTAAATCCCCCTCCCCTCCCACATGGTGTTCAATGAAAAATAAGTAAAGTGCAAATTATGAATGCTATTTTTAAAATCCTATGAAATAAATGGGAAAAAATATATATAATAAAAGCCTATGACATTAAACAAAAACATACTAAATCTCAAAGCGATTTAAAACCTAAAAGTATTTATAAAATGTAAAAATAACAGCACGAAAAATTGCAGGAAATGTCTTAAAAAAGAATCAGTCTCAGTTATCTAACTAACAGATCTAATAATCTTTTATTAATAAAGATTTTTTTTGAAAGTACATATTAAGTAATCAATGTTCCTATTAATCTATAATAGCGTCATTAGAGTTTAAATTCAGTGAATATGTTACTCTATTACTAGTTTATATCAAAATTATTGCAAGTACTCAGATTAAGTCGCACATATATAAAATTAACAAAATATACATAAAATAATCAGAATAGAAAATACAATTTGAAAGTAATTTACCAATTTCCCTGGGGAGTGATTTCATCTTTCAGCAGGTCGTTGAATTTTTCATCCTTACAAAATGAAACTTGGGCATTGTAGATCGCTCCATTAGTGACAAAATATGGATATATATATTGTATTTTTCCCGTCTATTGATCGCATTTTCTTTCACTTAAAGTTTTTTATTTTTAAAATAACTTACGCACAATTTAGAAACTGAAAAAATAGCTAAACATTTTTGGTACTATATGTAGTATAAAGAAATTTCCAGAACTCGGGTCACATGACTGATTGATGTTGCAAGTTTTATCGCGGGGAAATTGATCTCTATGTTTTTAAAATCAACAAGTGTATTTTTTTTTACAAAAGCACCTTATTTTTTTAAAAAATGGAAAATAATACTTTTTCTCGTTTTAAATTATAAATCAATAATATCAACAAATTAAAAATCCTTCTTTTTCTTTTCAAAAACTTTATTTTCTTGTATCAATACTAAACATATATTTATAAGTTGTGAGTGGAGGGAGTTTGAAGATGGTAAATGTAACAATTTATATAATATAAAACTCCAACGTTTCAACTGCTTTTATCTTCTTACAGTTATTTTTGGAGTTTTATATTATATAAATATGTTCAGTATTGATATAAGAAAATAAAGTTTTTGAAAAGGAGAAGGATTTTTAATTTGTTGATATTATTGGAGAACATATATATTTTAAAAGAAAAAGTGGTTGTACATTTGCAGTGTTATAATATATGATTATAAATAAAATAATTTATATATATATATGCATTTTCTCAAAATATTGAGCCATCAAGCTTTCTGGGGTTTCTTGGGAGGGGCTTCCTCCATTATTATTTTTTATTTGGCTTTGGGATGAAAGGAAGTAAAACGAAAACATTACTGTTCTATTTAGTTTGTGCTTTAATGAAGACAAAACTTAACCCTAACATGTAATACTTTTTATTTATTGTTTGAAAAAAATTCGAATAAAAACTGCTATCCACATTCCATTCCATAAGTTTTAAAGTTTATACAGCTTTTTATGGACACACATGCGCACAACAAATTAGAATTAAAACAACTAATAAACAGACATTTAGTCAAAAACTGACATGCAAACAAATGAAGGCAAAAAACTAATGATTTCTTTAGGTTATGTGTTTATTTATAATAAATAAATAAAACAAACACAAATTCAAGTTAAAGTAAGACCTTGATATAAACACACAAAAAAAACTAAGACTTTGTTGCAAAACCAATCAGTCACGTGACCCGAGTTCTGGAAATTTCTTTATACTACATATAGTACCAAAAATGTTTAGCTATTTTTTCAGTTTCTAAATTGTGCGTAAGTTATTTTAAAAATAAAAAACTTTAAGTGAAAGAAAATGCGATCAATAGACGGGAAAAATACAATATATATATCCATATTTTGTCACTAATGGAGCGATCTACAATGCCCAAGTTTCATTTTGTAAGGATGAAAAATTCAATGACCTGCTGAAAGATGAAATCACTCCCCAGGGAAATTGGTAAATTACTTTCAAATTGTATTTTCTATTCTGATTATTTTATGTATATTTTGTTAATTTTATATATGTGCGACTTAATCTGAGTACTTGCAATAATTTTGATATAAACTAGTAATAGAGTAACATATTCACTGAATTTAAACTCTAATGACGCTATTATAGATTAATAGGAACATTGATTACTTAATATGTACTTTCAAAAAAAATCTTTATTAATAAAAGATTATTAGATCTGTTAGTTAGATAACTGAGACTGATTCTTTTTTAAGACATTTCCCGCAATTTTTCGTGCTGTTATTTTTACATTTTATAAATACTTTTAGGTTTTAAATCGCTTTGAGATTTAGTATGTTTTTGTTTAATGTCGTAGGCTTTTATTATATATATTTTTTCCCATTTATTTCATAGGATTTTAAAAATAGCATTCATAATTTGCACTTTACTTATTTTTCATTGAACACCATGTGGGAGGGGAGGGGGATTTAGAAACATTATTCACCTCAGATGTTATACTTTTGTTTTCAATTTCAATTTTCTATTCTGATTATTTTATTTCTGTGTTGTTGAATTTTATATATGTGCGATTTTTTATTTGCAATAATTTTTGATATAAACTAATATGCTATTACAGGTTACTACGAGGCTTGAATTATTATCTGTTAGTTAGATAACTGAAGATGATTCTTTTTTAAATCGCTTTGAAATTTAGTATGTTTTTGTTTAATTTAGCAGGCTTTTATTATAGTTTTTTTTCTCAATTATACATTTCAATTTCAGCACTTTTGACCGATTTGAGTCGTGCGGCGGGGTACCATTTCTAAAATTAAGTGATTTTTAGCGAATATTAAAAAAAATTTATCTATTGCAGGTTTCTTGGTGGTTCGGCAGCACCGCCTGGTGGCTCGTCCAGTTCTTGAGAAAAACACCATCTGATTTTATTAAATACGATATAATTAACATTTTGCTGTACCTTTTAAAATGGGATCTTGGTTAGGCCATCTCATTCTACTATTTTAGTATGTGCAGCAAGATTGTTCCTGAAGTTTAATGCCAGGACATTGAGTAAGCCATCCTGCTACTGAACTTTGAATGTTCATATCACAGGCAGCAAAATGCTCAATCCTGGGGTACCAGGTTGGTCACAAGAAATCTTGAAGAATAATCCATCCAGCTTTATTAATAATATTTGGTCAGTGCTATAGCACATATTGGTGATCTAAAGCAGCCAATTCTACCTTCTTTTAAGTTGATATTCAGTAAAAGTCTGAAACCATATCTTGATTTTTAGGTTCAATCTACATCAGTGAGGTTGTTTATGCACTCACACCTTAGATAGAAATAGATACATAGTATAATACTATAATGAATGATCTATCCAGGGCTAGCAAAGTTACTTATAAAATAGCAATCCACCACATTAAGATAGTATTGGCATTTCCATTATCGGTATAATCTTAAGTGATCACAATATACCCCCCCCCATTGATTTAATATGTACGATGGGATTGATATGATAATTGTCTCATCTGCTGTAATGCCTGCAGGTGTTCACCACACCTTTGAA
Source organism: Epiperipatus broadwayi (assembly GCA_028023455.1). NCBI lineage: Eukaryota > Metazoa > Onychophora > Udeonychophora > Euonychophora > Peripatidae > Epiperipatus > Epiperipatus broadwayi. The sequence continues at coordinate 193,844 of JAQFVV010013096.1, forward strand.
ATTACATTCTTTTATCTTTGCTTATTTTATTGTTTAATAATTAATAATATATGTTTAAATTCATATGTATTTCTCATATCCTAATCCCAATCCAATTCAATCTTAGTTATGGTATTATATATGAGTGACACTAGCCTTGACATCAATTTATAGATCTCACCTTTATCACATTATCATTCTATTTAGAACCTCTTAGTTTTATATTGAATTAGCCCCTAAGTCTCATGTTTCTCCCTGCCCTATGCCAGCCACAAAGAATGGAGACTGAGTTGCAATCTCAGATATGTTATTCATAGGGTGTTGAGTCACAAAGTATCCACAAACAAATAGCTTGAAGCTTGGTAGGGTTCAGGACTTCCAATCCCACTCTGGTCAGCTTTGGTAGATTTTCTTGGATTCGTTGCATGAATATACAAATCTTGACTGTTACAATATATAATAGGTAAACAATTAAACAGTGATAATAATTCATATACATTTTTTTCACATGACAAATTGATAACATCATTTGTTATTTAAAAGAAACTGCTATATCAAGAAACTTTCTTATAATTGCTAGACAAAGAAAAAAAATCTTTATTAATCTTGAATAAATGTTCTAAACAAAAAAAATAAACTTATTATTTTGGCTCAACTAAGTCCTGATGCATTACTATAATCTACAATTCAGTTTTTCTAAAGAATTATTTTACAAACTTGTTAATAATGCTCACTTTTTCATATAAATGTTATTTTATGAGTCAAATAAAAAATTACTAGTTCTTTTAAAACTAAAACAACTATCAAATAAACATTACATTTAAGGCAAACAAAATTAACAAAATATTTTTTTCAATACTTTGTTAAATCAATAATATTAATAAAAAACAAACTAATATAAAAATATAGTGGAAAATTTTCCAACATGAACTAACCTGTCCATTAATCAACCTTAAATTTATATGTGTATTTTAAAACACAATAAGTGTTAATTTCAGAAGTTTCATTTTTATTACAATATCAATTATCATAAACAATGTGACATTTACAAATATAAATACTCTGAGAAACAGCTAAATATAGTTTGAACATTTACTTGCATAAATCTTAAAACATTATTAAAAGAAACATCATTTTAAAATATTATAAATTCACTGCAAATAATTTCTTCAATTTTAATCCAGTTTTCCAGATCCATAATTTCTTTTTTTCCATATCACTCTAAAAAATTTTTATTATATTCATCTGATGTAATGTACTGTGACTTCTCCTTAAACAGAGTCAGGAATCTCTCAGCAACTATGCCCAGAGAAACCTGTTAGCCACTTTACCTTCCCTTTCCATTCCCCATAATCTGCTCCATCCCATTTCCACAACATAATCTTTGTCAACTCCATGGCTTTCATATCTAAATCCCCCTTATGCTTTCCCAAACCCAGCATAAAAACCAATAACCCACTTTATGTATAATCATTTTGTTCATATTTATTCTTCCATAACTTCATTATTTGTATCCTTTCTGCTTTTGAGCATTTACATTGAATTAACACATTCCTAATTTTTTCTATGCTTTCTGTACACAATTTGTAGACCAAATCACCCATATTTTCCATTTACATGTATATTCCCTTGTTGCTAAAGATCCCGATCAAGTCTTCTACAATAAACTACTTTCCTTGTTATTATCATAAATTAACTCACACCCAATGTTCCATTCACTTCTATATCTATTTAAATTCTTTCCATACTATTTCTCCATCTCTCCAACTCCCTATTCTTTATTAATGCATCTATTCTTTTATCCCATTCCTTACCACTATAACACTCAATAATCCCCCTAACACAATCATCCCACCTTTGTACAAGTATATTGATATAAATTCTTGGATATCCTCTGCATACCGCATTACCTTTTGCACCCATCTTGTTGCCTGCCCTTTACTCGTAACCCAATTAAACACTATTTTGGCTTTTATTTTACCAAACATTTTCATTTTGCATCTCTCATATAAAAACTTGATTATCCTATTTCTCCTTGAATTGTCTCCTTTGCTGTCCACACATCTACATCTAACGCATGTCTTCCTACTTCCCTTAGTACTTTTTCAAAGTAATCTAATACCCCTTTACTAACACATAACACATCATTGCCAAATGTTAACTCTGATACTGCAACTCCCTTCCATACAATTCTAACTACATCATATTTATTATATAAAAACACCGTTAATTTCTTTATCAATCCCTTTCTTTTCTTTGCTTCATTTATCATTTTTTTCTCCCATTCATTCAAGCAATTTTCCTGATTACTTAAGATGATTCCCAAATAACTATATCTATTCACCACATTTAACTTTATATCCTCCAATAAAAAATCGACATCTTCTCTTTCCCCAGTATTAACCAACATTATATTTGATTTTTCTCTATGCCACACATAGTTACAATCTCTTAAGATTCAGTTTAAATTTCAGTTGTCCATCTAATATTTTGAATAATTTTGACAATTATGTGTGCATTTGTTTTTATACTAATACTAATAAAACTTGAAGCAACTTTTCTTGTGCAATATTAATTAATAAATGATGTTTCTACATTAATCCAGACTTGGAATTGCAGATTATAATCTTAATAAATGATGTCAGCAGATTTTCCCAACAAAATAATTATTTTCAATTACAAATTTAAAGAAACATTGAAAGATAAATTAATTCTTAATTTTGAAAAAACAAACAAACAATGGAAATGGACATAATGCATATATATATTTATGCCACCCACCTCTCTGAAAAAACAAACAAACAATGGAAATGGACATAATGCATATATATATATATTTATGCCACCCACCTCTCTATCAACCCAACTATCATTTTCCTTATGCATACATCCATTTCCTATCTATTTATCCCTCTATCTATCTATCCATTTTGTTTTAAAAATTCTGCATAATTTAGTAATATTCATCATCTAAATATATATCAAAATAATAGTTTAAAAAATCAAATTATATTTCAATTGATACCTGATCTAAATGACTATGATGGAGAGAAGATTCAGACTTTATACCTTCAGAAAATGCTGTATCTCCTACTATTACAGCTTGGTTTAAAAATAATACTTGTTTGAATTCATTATGCCTCCTTTGAAGATCTCGTAATTGTTTCTTAACAGCAACATATTTTTCTGGATTGACAAAATTGCTATTAACCAAATAAAAAAAATAATTAATGATTACATTTTGAAACAGATTCTAGATATACTTTATTATTCATAAGGAATAATAAATGATAAAAGTATTATGGTTGTTTTCTCTTAGCATGTTGAAACTGCTTGAGGGCATAATTTTTATGTAAACAAACAGAATTATAATGTTACCGGGCCATTGTTCTTTTTTTTAACTTTAAAATGCTTTTTTTGATTTACAATAAAATCATAAATTATGAAATTTATCTAAAAGAAATAAAAAATACATCGGATAAATCTTTTTTTATTTTTATATTTCTAAAATGAAATTTATAATTTTAACAAGAATAAAAACAAATCAAAACAATATCGTGGTGATGCAAATCAAATTTTAACATGAAAAAAAAGAAATAATTTCTCCAAAACAATATCGTGGCCACACAAATGAAATTGTTAATTTTAACAAGAATAAAAAGAAATAATTTCCCCCAAAACAACACCATGGCCACGCAAATATAATTTGTAATTTTAACAAGAATAAAAAGAAAGAATTTATTCAAAACAACATTGTGGGCAAAAATAAAACTGGTATTTTCGATTTGTCTCGTGATTTTTTTCACACAAATGTGAATTTTAGCCTGATTTCGTAAAAATCACGCTTACACCTCTCCTTTGATGATTGATTTGTGTCACCCTTGTCTAGAGAAGCAGGGCAAAGTTTCCACAATTTTTATTACCTCATACTACATCATTGGATTTGGAAAATAATGACTTGGATATGCAAATTTGAAGACTTTTGACAGTCTCAATTACAGACATGCTCACAAAATACTGTAGCAAAATTTAAAATGGGATTGTTTGTATAAACTGTGTAACATAAAGTTTACTGTAAGTAGCAATGGCCACTGCAGCAGATAATAAACATCCTACTTCTGCTGTAACTATATATACCGTTAAAATGTTAATAATGGGATTGTTCATATAAACTGCAGTAGAATAATACGTCCTATTTGTGCTGTAGCATACAAATAGATACCGCTGTAACATAAAGTTCACCGTAAACAATGGCATCCTTCTGTGGCAGAATAAACATCCTATTTCTGTGCTGTAGCATAGAAATAGGCGCCACACACAAGAAAATGGACTATTTCTATGCTTAACCATTGGAATAGAACATTATATAGCAGTGTGGCCACTTAAATGGCATATTTCTGTGCATTTGCATAGAAATTACGCCCTCAAGTGGTTTCAACATGCTAAGAGAAAATAAACAGTATTATATTGTACCGGGTTTGAATATGGGACGTTCGAAACACCGGCCTCTTAGGCAGAGAAAAAACATACTCGGAAATTATGTATGTCCAAACGATAGCTATAAAATATATAACTAGTGTTACATTTCCAGGACATAACTTCTTCTCGACTATTGAGTTCAACACCAGAGTTCAAAGCACTTTTTTGTTTCATGTAAACACAGGTGCCAGCTATCTATTCTGAAAAATAAACAATGCACTTTGAACAATGGCCACTAACTCAACACCTAAGTGTCCATGACTAGCTCAGTTATTTGTAATCACTAACAGATTATACATAACTAGTGGTTAAAAGAATTGATAAAAAGAATTGACTGACAAATAAAGTTTAATTTTAAAGACAATTTATTAACTAACATTTACTAATTTTAAACATTTTATAAATTTAAAATAATACACACACATTTTAAATTAACACACTATAATATATCTTATGAGAAAGCATAAATAATGTTTGACGTTTATAAAATCATATAGCATTCACAAACACGCACATCAATAGTTCATTTTATGCCTGCTTCTAGAGTTCAAATTACTTGTCTCTGGAGGCTTTACGAATTAATGCGATGCAATGGCTATTACAGAAATAAGAATATAAAATATTATTACCTAGGATTTTGAATGTGGATGTAGAACTTCGTTTTCTTTGGTTACTGCTTTAGGTGAGAATATTTCCAGCCAGCTGGGACATTTCCTTGATGATTCCTTATTAGTCACGATTATTATTATTGGAGACAATTAGATACTGATGGAGATTCTTCAAGTTGTTATGCTGACATTATTTCACGGGCAGATCTTGCTGTTTTTATCGGACTTCAGGCTGTAGAGAGACGTGTGTTCCCAAAAGCTGCTCAGCACTGCATTTTTGTTTCTGGATACATAATCAACTGACCTCTGATACAATTAACTCAACTGATTATCCTCTCTTGACTTAACTGACTCAATTGATTGTCTGATAAAAAAGGTCTATTTATACCTCTAGCGTGTTGTCGAAATTCCATTGATAATCTCATGTTTTTGAGAATTGTTTAATTAGTAATAGCCATACAGACGTGTTGTTTTATATTTTTAATTAATAGCCATTGCTGTGTTTTTTAATGATAATCTTTTATTTCATTTTAATATTTATTACGCATACATTTTTTATATTTACAATCGCACATATATAACTAGTTTTAAGATTACTTTTTCTTTAATTCGAATGAAAAGAGATTTGTATTTTTTAAACTTTAAATTATATTTCCACTAATAATAATAAACTCTACTTCCTTTTATAAAACTTTTAGTTTAACTTTTCTGATGCAAACTCCCCCTCCCACTTTTAATCAATTATTTTCTAACTTTTATTTCAAACTCTTCTACGAAAATAAACTGTAATAAAACTCTTAAACTTTTAAATACGTTTTCTTTTATGAAAGATTATTTTAATAATTTTTTAGATAAAATTATTATGTGCCACTTTCAATGTTGGTACAATATATATAATTTTATACTCAAATAATAAAACAAATACAGTAATATAAATTCAAACTTTTAATCCACTTAGAAGCACTTTCAACTATCTAAATAGTCATTGTCAACTAAATTTAAATTTTTTAAAACCAAACATATAAGGTATGTTCAAAGATAATCTTCCTTAATTTTTGCATTTACTGCCTGTCAATTTATTAAGCATTCAAAGACAATCACTTTCTATTTTTAGCTTTCCCATAATTTGTTACTTTTTACATTTGCTGCCTGTTGATTTAGTAAGCATTTTTATACTTGTATATTAACATTGTCTCCATTATTTTTCACTTGTTATTATTTCTTTGAATACATATCTTTATATTTTTATAATTAAAATCAAATCCTAATTTGAATAAGTTAATAAATAATTCTAAGAGTAAAAATTTATTTGTGAACCAAAGTTCTATAGTATATAAAAGGATATGTGAATGTGCTTATATTAATGAATCATATTGTTGTACTTTGGAGAAAAGGACTAGAGAATATGTACTGTTACTAAAAAGAGTTCAAAAATCTAAAGAAAATAATGATACATCAGCATCAGCATTTTATGATCATAATAAAAAATGTAATTTTGGATTTGATTTTAATTATAAATATGTAAAGATATTATGTATTGGAAGAAATAATAACAAACAAAAAATAAAGGAGACGAATTTAATATACAAATATAAAAAATGCTTAATAAATTGACAGGTACCAAATGTAAATATTAATGATTTATGGGAAAACTAAAAATAGATGATTATCTTTGAATATAACTTATGTTTGGTTTTAAGTTTTAAACTTAGGTGAGAAAGACTAATTAGATGTTGAAAGCACTTTCCATATGGATTAAAAGTTTGAATTTATATTAATGCATTTGCTTTATTATTTGAATATAAAATTATAATTTATATTGTACCGTATTTTTGGGTACAAGATTCCATTGACAATTTAGAATTATAAATTAGCAAATTACCAAAAAGAAAATAATTTTTTTTGTAAATATCTGATTGTATTTTGTTTAAACAACATAGGTTATATATATATATTTTCAAAGTTAAAGATTAAAAAAAGAGATAAAGAGAATGACTTTATTTTGATTTGCGTAAAGATAAGAAAACAAATTCTTATTGTAAAACAATTAGAAATACTTAAAGTTAAAATCGTAGCACTCTTTCACCATCATCAAAGATGGCCACCAAAGGAAAAAAAAAGATGACTTTGTAAACAAAATTATTGTAAATTTGTCAAAATTAACAGGTGTCAACAGGATGTGTATGGCTGACTAAAATCAGGGAGACAGTATAAAAGCAAATATATCATTCGTCAGTCATCTTGGATCTTCATCTTCTCAAGAAGGCCCTTTACTAAAAAACTGATTTTATACAGAGTTCTAAAAATTGTGCCAAGCTACTCTCACCAGCATATTAAATCATCGTAAGATGTGTGAGTAGACAAAGTTCATTTGCTGATGTTTCTTCCTTCCCCAAGTCTTAAAATGCCAAGAGTGAAGCCATCACCTGCCTAAATCTTTCAATCCAGACTATCTTCAAGCTGGAATAAGCATACAATCAATCCTTCCCAGGAGAATAAAAAAAACATACATTGTAATTTAGTGATATAAATTGAACAATTCAACTTACCAGTAGGAGACTTTATTTTGTAATTTAAAAGTGATCACTTTCTTGAACTATAAGTGTAGAAAATGCTGTGTTGCATCAGACTATACAAAATAAAGAATCTGAGTCTTAGAAATAGTAATTGTTTAATAGTTATTTGAATTTATTTTTATATTGTTATTCTCTATTTAGTTTTTAAAATAATCATAATTATTATTTAATAAATCATAGGAATATAACTTGCATTTGTTGTCTATTTATGTTTGTTATTAATAGGATAAAATTACTTAAATTCAATAATTATTACCTTACCAAATAACTTGCTGATGCTATATTAGAAAATTCAATCCTCCAGGTGTAGCAAATAATTTGATAATAGTAACTAATAAAAATAGGAGGGTAGGCCAGTGAATTCTTGTATAGATTCTTGCACCTTTCAAATAAATTAAAAGTTGGTTCTGTTCTCAACTATTATTCAAGTTTAGCTACATTAAGTAGGGTTGTGTGACCAGGAAAAATAATTGTGTTCGATAAAATTACCTGACACCTTTGAATGAGGGAATTAGCAAATCGAACTTAATTTGGTCACTCAATACGAAAAAAATTGTATAAACTCTTAAGATAATACTGGGCGGTACAATATATATATATTGAAACAGAAAGCTTCCAATCCCTTTCCGTTTCACCATCAACCTAATAACCTACTCATCTGAACTAGTTTGGAACCTATTTTAAATGTAAAAATGTGATATATAAGTCGAGTGGTAAAATTTGCTACCATGGCCACCTGAATAGCATCATCCATTTACATACGAAAGTACGCTATATTAGACAGGTTTGATAAAATTATAGCATAGAAATCCTCATAATTATTCATATAATATTTTATTAATTTATCAGTCAATTCTTAATTATTATTATATTCGTATGTGGATGGATAATTTAAACCATGAAATTATGGCATAATGATTTGTACATATAATATTTAAAATTAAATAAAATTAATGTAAAATGTTTTCTTTAAAATACATTTACAGTTTTCTGATTTAATGTTTTTTAGATATAACTGAAACTAAAGTATTTTTTATAAGATCTGTCAAATTTGCTTTTTTTTAAATAAACAATATAAAGAAAAAATGTTAAAAGTTATTTATATCAAGTTAAAATAAAAGTCATCGGTTTATAATTAAAAATGGGAATTTTGTGTAAACAAGAAATCAATTAGTGACCGTACCTGGGGTAAAAGTAAAATCTAGTTTACTGACTGAATTTGTTTGCAACAAAAGAATTTATCATTAAATCAGAATACCGTTTCTATCTGTTAAGCCTCAAAAATCTATAACACCTAAAAAATAATTTAATTAATGAAATCAGAATCAAAATTATATAATTTATATATTTTAATTAAAATTTTTTAAAGTAAATGAAATATAACACCTCAGAGACTTTATCAGCAGAAGAAAATCAGATTATATGATTTTGTTTAATTAAAAGTCAATTGGTCCTGAGACAAACGAAATTCCAAAAAGGTGTTAAGGCTTGGTGGAAATATATAAATAGGCTATATTTTAAGTGGGAAAAATATACTCCCATCTTGCTTTTGAAGAACGGTTACTACCAGAAGCTGAAAATTTGTTAATTTCGCTATGTCTTGCTAGTCTGGCGAAAATTTGCTGCTGTTCCCGTGATGGAACGCCAAAGTTCAATCCACCCAAGACTGAAGCAACAACCAATGTTGCCCTAACAAGCTTATAACAAATAGAAGATGCCGTAAGCCACTAAAAAGGACTAGCCTTTGTTCCAATTTCAGTCCAGCTACAGGAACACCATTTTAAATCATCTCTCAACTAAACAGAAGATGCCATAAGCCACCAAAGAACTCACCTTCATTCCAGCTCGAGTATCTCCAGTCCAGCTATAGGAGAACTGTTTTAATATTATTAAAATCGCAAAGCTCTGTGTAAAATTTAAAATGATCATTATTTCTTCAAAATCAGATTAGCTAACTATATTATTGTAAGCTCTTTCTAAATTATCTTATAAATGATATTTCAATTCTATACATGACATACTTTTGTTAATTTCCTTTATTAACTTAATGTTTTGCTATATAACTTAATCACGGCAGTATATTTACTTTTCTTTTGATTATTTTAACAATTATTAATTATGCCTATGTTTCGAAATGGTGTGCATTTAATTAACAGAATATGTTTTTTTTAAAGATATAATTTAAAATCTTAGTATTGCATTAATTATGGCGTCATTTAGTGCTCAGTTTCGAAACCCTATTTTATAAATAATGGTGACCCTTTGTGCTTGTTATTATTTTGTCATTTGTAAATTAATTAATGTGAATATAAAATGTGGCTTTAAATCCAAATTTTTAACCTTTAATTATTTGTTATTAAAGATTAAACTAGCCTGGAGTGTAATTATAAGTATATTTTTATTATTAAAGTATTTGTAAGTCTCTTAAATATACTTTCCCCCTTTAAGAGTTTATTTGTTATAGATAACTGAAAAGATTGAATGGGATAAAGTTTGTATATATATATTCCTGTCAGTAGCATATACGTATTTCTCAGGCTACAGAAGAGTTGGCTCTTTTAATCAAGCTGATAAACTTGTGTTCATTTAATGTATGATATTTAATTTACAATATACACCTGGGTCTCATTTTACACGATAGATAGGTTTCTCAGAAAACATGTGCAAACGAAATCACGCAAAAATAGACGTAACTTACATTGAAAAAGGGGGGTATGCGGTCTGTGATTTTTCAAAATTCGTGTAAAAGCAAAGCACCAACATAAAATTACTTTAAAATTTGCGCAAAAAAATATAAGAAAATAAAATATGACTAATAAAAAATTTCAAATTTGAAAAAAATTGATACAAGACAAACTTTTGTTAACTATAATATTTAATTTTATTCAAAATAATATATTTTTATGCACAATTTACAGTACAGTAATTGTACATTTTTTATACATGTTTTAATTATTATAGCTATTTGCCAAAAGACAAGTTTGTTTGCAAACAACTAACGCCACACACTCATGTTGTAACAGTGGTTTTCTGGAGACAACATAATTAGTAATTAATCTTTGAGACGATGATTTTATTAATTGTTTATGAAACTAACAACTAAAAATTAAATTCTTATTTTTGTCTTTAATTTTCAATTCAGTTTAAAAATCAAATTTCACATTAATTTCAAGTCGCAGTAAGTAATTTTTAAATCATTAATTACAATTAAAAATCATAGTTTAATTTTTAATTGTCAAATTTAATCATGCCCACTGCTATTACTGACCTTTTAAAAATAAACTTATGGACACTAAATGATTAATAATTGATTACATTCTTTTTTAAAAAGAAAAAACAGAATGTGATTTAAAATGCAAAATTAACACGTACAATGTTTGAACAAATTTACATTATAATCTTGTAAAATTTAATGTGTGTATGCATAAAATGTGGAAATTATGATTTTAATTTCATTATTGCATAAAATCTTACTATTATAAAGCACTGAAAATATTGAAATTACTAAGATGAAGGTCGAATTCCAATAATGTGCTATTGCTTTCAATATAACGTAAGTACGCGAAATTTATTATTTAAAGTAATAGCGCATTATTGGAGTTCATACACCTGGGTCTCTTTTTACACGGACTTATTTAACACACTTCTGGTGAAACACGAATCGCGTAACTTCAAAATCATGTTAAATAAGTCCGCGTAAAAAGAGACCCAGGTGTACTTCGGGTTGGTGGATGTAAAATTTATCAATATTTTATCGTTGTGCTGTTTTTTTTGATATATATATAAGATGGAGCCACGGTAGGTCCAGCCTATCCTCCTCTCTTATGGGTAGTGCAGTAGCTAAGACTGAGCTAAGGGCCAGATTAGCACATAAGTCCCCCGCCTCTTATGAACCGAATAAAGGTTCCGTTTTAGCAGCATGACCAGTTATTGGGTAAACTGTTGTTGGTCACGAAAACCCTAAAATCTATTCATCCATCCGCAGAGCAACTTTATTATTATATTTTATTTGTGCATAGCATATTAGTAAAATCTTTATAGCCAACTCTGTCTCCCTAATATGCAGTCTTCGGCATTGATCCAAAGTATTCTTGAAAACCCATTCGATCTAAAGCTATCTGTGATGCTTTATATGCCCATATTCAATATATAAATTTGTTATAATCAGATGTATTATTAAGCTTCACTCCAGACTTGGTTTGATCATATGTATAATAGCCACTCGAACTGATGATGAAAGGGCATAACTAATAAGTGGAATGTAGTGATTTATTATATAGCATAATATTAGCGCAATTAAATAATAACCACAATTTTATTTTACTAAATGGCCTAGAGTAATGTTACTTAATAAATAAAATGCCTGCATGCATTTGCCAATGCTAAATAATGGTTATATCAAAATACATATGAAATTTGTCAATAAACATATTTTATAATTCATCATATATCAGTTTCTGTCTCATTATTAGATCAATCCAATTCATTAATTGACCATAGCTATTCAATAGTAAAGCCCCTATTAATAAATATATTAGATTTTATTTTTGGAATGTCTCTAGTATTTAAGTTGTTTATATATATGTTTAAGTCCATGAGTCTTATTGTTTTCTCTGATTTTCTAGTGGGCCGGATTAAGAATTAATTCTCGTGTGCCATCATTGTTATGTCATCCATTAGGTATCTGATATGGGGCTTAGAGAGTGGGTTCGAATCCAGGCTGGTCCCTGACTTAAATCTCAGGCTTGACTGAGTTTGAAGTACATTTTGTGAGTTCCAGCTAATGTTCGTGTTAGATGTATAAACATGCTTTGACCGGTACAATATATATAAAATAAAAATAACAAATCTTAACAATGACCACTATAGACTTACAAATGTTAAGTAAGATGGATTAAAATGTAAGGTATTACATTTAAAAAAACAAAAGCTTAAGACTGAAATAATTTATTTATTGTAAATATAATAAACAAAAACAAATAATTCACTTCGACATAATATTTAATAATTTTAAATATTTTATGTTAAACATTTCCTTAAAGAGAAATTAATAAAAATAATTTTTATGGATTCATAACAATCATGGATACAAAAGATGGCAGTTTTTAAAAATTTTAAACATAAAAATAATAAATATAATACTGATAAAAATATATTTATTTTATGAAAGAACAGTTTATTGAATTATATAAAGTTTATGGATATAATTCTGAGAGTAATAAAAATATTCTTTTTAATTATAACTATCTAATTTAAATACTAATATTTCTATTATAAATAATAATAATAAGTCTAATAAAAAATAAGTAAGACTTTTATAATTCCTTAAAATTTATAATACTTTAACAAAAAATGAAAATTATGTAGATAAAAACATAAACATAAGATGGGCAAAATCTAAACACATTAGTAGGTAATTATAAAATAAGAGATGATATAATATATATAAAAAAAAAGGTCTATAAAATCAATTGTGGAAATTGCAAAATAATTTACAATGGTCACACAGGGAAACAATTAGAAGAAAGAGCAAAAGAATTTAATGCAATTAATAGAAATGACAAATCTGCATTATTTATTCAGAGATTGTGTAAAAAGTATGAAATCTTATAATAGAAGGAAAATATATGAATCATATTAAATACAACAAACATAACTATAAAATTGTATTGTAAAATTAATTTTCACACAAAAAATTATTATATTGGTAAGATCTTAAAAAGAACAGAAACATTTGAATTTCATTTATTAGAGAGATTAGCTATTAACTTAATGTTATTGATTCAAATGTTATTTGCTTTACGCTTATCTCAACAATAAAATTTGTCCATTAATGTAGATACTTTTGGGTTTGCCAATCACTAGAGAACAATTAAAAACCCATCATTAATAACTAATATGAAGAAACAAAAATTTACACTCAATCATTGAAAAGTAATCAGTAAAAATTGTTTTAAATTTTCAAAATGAAATCATTTTCTTGAAAATGAACTCTCTACACTGGAAAAGAGTTTTAACCTTACTTTAACTTGGTCATACATTCCTTTTGAGAAAATTATCTGCAACACTGAAACATCTCAAATGTTGACCTAGACAGAAGTGAAATCTACAATATTTTATACAAATCATCACCTCCTAAGAGTAATATAACTAATTAATTTTTAAAAATATTAAGTCAGACAGTTCTATAATAGTACTTCCTACAGGCAAAAGCAATGCTACTGTCATCATGATCTGATAATACTTATGTAAAAACAAAGAGATCATAGCACTTATCTTGAAAAGATAACTGAAGTCATTATTGAGAGTCTAAATGATGATGACATAAAAAAGAAAATCATCCCTATGAAAAAATCCTCTATATGCCCTAAATTCTATGGCCTTCAAAAATACATAAAACAAATATTCTACTAATCCTATTGTTAGTGCCATAGGATCAACTGCTTAGGTCTTAACAAGATACATAGCAAATCAAATACAATCAATTATTCCCTCCATAAAATCATATACAAAAACAGCTCATTTTATGTCTATTATTAATAATTTAAAAATCATATCAAATAATATCCTTGTAAGTTTTGATATAGTTTTAAAACATTGCAATTTACAGTCATATTGCCACATTAGCTAAACATTGTCTTAATAATACCTTTTTTAAAATTTAGAATGGTTAATTCTACAAACAAGTAATTAGAATTCCAATGGGATCACCCATCTCCAATGTTTTCATAAATTTATTCATGGAAGAATTTGAAACACAAGCTTTAAATTCAGAATTATACAAGCCATCTGCCTGGTTCAGCAATTCATTCATTGTTTGTTCACATGGGGGGAAAAAACTGTATGACTTCTTAATAATCTACATTCCCAAATTAAGGTCACTATGGAAATGGAAAAGGATGGAGTGTAAAAAAAATTGAATGACTTCTTAATGCATATTAATAATCCACACCCCCAAATCAAGTTTACAATGAAGGATGGAAAACTCCCTACCTTGATGTTCTTATTTTTAAAACAAACAATACCATATTATCTTATAAATTTGGAAAATCTACATATACTATCAGATACTTGAAGGCTTTATCTCATCATCATCAAGCCCAAAACTTCCCTATAATTAAGTCACTTTTTGCAAGGGCATTTTTACTTCCAAATAAATCAACATTAAGAAAATAGGTCAGACACATACATGACATCTTATTAAAAAACAGTTACAATACCCTCACTACAAATAGGACAATGCACAAAGCAAAAGCCCCCCAAATAAAAAAAAGAAATGTTTCTACTAGAATATGCATTTCTTATATAAAAGAGACAAGATTGGAAAGGTACTGAGATGCTACAACATAAAAACATTCTCTACTGAGCAAAAGATTAATAACATTCTAATCAAACCTACAAGGAATCGATAAGATCCCATGCGGCATGTGCCCATATATATATAAGGAGCAATTCACATATAAGTAGTAGAAAAGATAAGCACATTAACACAGCGCAAAAATTCTCAACATGCATGTCCTCCATGTATTGCACGATGATTATCATATAGATTTATCAAATACTAAAATCATATCTACATGTAATAACGAAGACCACAGAGTATTTAGGAGGCTATAGAAATATTTAAAAAACAAAACAAAATGCATTAACAAATGTGAAAGAAATAATGACATTGCCAAGTATTTGGAAGTTTTCTTCATTCAAATGAATATAAAACATAGTGCCAAATTTAAGTCAAATTATTCAACAACCATATGATAAAATTATCTCTGCTACAACCATGTGATTTTTTTCCCACCCAGTTGAAAACAAGTGTTATCTTGTCAGACATCTGCATATTTATTTTATAAAACACAGTTGCTCCCAAAAACATGATATACAATATAACTGTATAAATATACATAAACCAACAATTAATTTAACTAATAATTGGCTAATAAAAAAATATATAGTATACAATTATATAGCTTCATTTTTTTGTACATATTGTATTATTGTTATAGCTGGTTCTAATTAATTTTATATATAAAAAGATAAATGTTACTATGTATGCAATTCAAATTGAAGCTTTAAAATAGTTCCAACATATTGATAAGTGCAAAATAAAACATATCTGCTAAAACATTTTTTTATGTATTATAATTTTTTATTATATGTACAATTATTGCAGTTACATAAAAATATTTATTTCATATTATATTGTTGATTACTTAAATATATCCAGAAAATTAAACCATAAATTAGCATTAGTTAACTGATTTCCAAATATAATTTCACAGTACAACAATTAAGGCTGAATAAATCAATAGAATACCCACAATCTATTGGCAACTTATATGTAAAAAAGTTGGATACTACCTTTTACCCAGGTCTAAGATCTAAAATAGACAAAGAGTACAGCCACATGATTTTTCTTTTTTGATTTTTTTTTTTGTATTCAAAATGAAACTTAACAAAATACTTAATTTTCTACATAAATTAACTTAAGAAAAAAATAATAGCAGCAGCAATAATAATAATAATAATAAAAATAGTAGTAGCAATAACTGTAGTAAAAATAGCAGCAGCAGTAGCAACAACAGCAATAATACCACTGCCAACAACAACAATAATAATAAGAATGATGAATGAATAAATAAATAAATAAATAAATAAATAAATACAGCAGGAAATCTTAGTCCTGTTACAATGTTCATTCCAAAATAAATACAGTAGGAAATCTTAGTCCTGTTACAATGTTTATTCCAAGAGCTCCTGTTTCAAATCCTAGAAGTTTGCTCAATATCATTAATTTTTTTTTTTTTTAAAAAAAAAAAATTCCATATGTGCATGTAGAAAAAGTTAATCCCATTTATTTTTGACCAAAAAGACATGAAATAAAAATGGCAACCTTGTTTTAAAAAGTGTAGAATTATAGTGCCACAATAAATGTTAGTTCTTTTTTTTCTGTCTAACAGCTGCAAATTCTCAAGCTTCACCTTCCAAAATTTGCTCAATACCATCACTATTAAAGTATACAACTCATGATAACTGGTGTTTTTCCATTTCCCCCAAGATGCAATTCATGCTGATTGTCATTTTTCCATGCTGAACTAATAATTTTCCATTTTCCAAAGATGCAATTTATACTGACTGTCATTTTTCCATGCCGAACTAATGTTTTTCCATTTTCCAAAGATGCAATTCATGCTGACTAGTGTTTTTCCATTTTCTCCAGATGCAATTCATGCTGATTAGTGTTTCTTTTCCCAAGATGCAATTTATGCCTACTAGTTTGTTTCCACTTTCTCCAAGATGCAATTCATGCAAACCAGGATTTTGCCATTTTCCCCAAGGTGCAATTTATGCAAAACTAATATTTTTCCATTTTCCCAGGATGAAATGCATGCCAACTGGTATTTTTCAATTTTTCCAGGATGCAGTTCATGCTGACTAGTGTTTTTCCATTTTCCCAAAATGTAATGCATGCTGACTATTGTTTTTCCATTTTCCCAAGATACAATCCATGCTGAACTAGTATTTTTCCATTTTCCCAGGATGCAATTTATACTGACTAGTATATTTGTTATCTATATTTGTTTTCCCAAGATGCAATTCATGAATTCTAGTGTTTTTTCATTCTCCCAAGATGCAATTTATGCTGAACCAGTGTTTTTCCATTTTCTCAAGATATAATTCATGTTGATTAGTATTGTTCCATTTTTTTCATAGAACTTACGTAACAAATGAACAATATGATTTAGCTATGAAAATTATAGTACTCTCATCAAAACCATATTTCAATATAACACTAATTCTGTCCCCTCCTCCATATGTTTTCAATCATACTATTGTGCATTTTCAAATACTTTTCTCAAAAGAAGGAGGTGGAAGAAGCAGCAGTAGGAGGAGGGCAAGGGAAGAAGAAGAAGCAGCATGAGGAAAGAGGAAAAACAGGAGGAGGGGAAAAAAGGAAAAAAAAAGCAGCAGGATGAGGAAGAAAAACAATAAATTTCATGAAAACAATTGCACCATGCCTATCACCTATACAACTCCCCCCACCCACACATAATTCCTAATGAAAGCAAAAGAAAACCTGGAAGGCTTAAGAAAAATCACCACCAACAAAAAAATCCAACTGATATAAACTCATCAATGAGATTACTGATCAACTCCTACAAGACTATGCAAACTACTGTCTCATTGTACCACCCTAATCACTCTTCTTGCCCATCCTCCAAACCAAAACCAACACTATCTCAACATGAGTCCCCACAATCAAACCAATCACTCACCATCCTTGATAGTCCACATTAATAGAATTAAATGACATTTCACACTCTTTCTTTCAAAAAAATCCACTCTGGCATTATTAACCCTCTGTATACTCCATGTAACTAAAAATAAAAGGGCTCAATGTCCTACAGCTTCAATTCACCCTCAAAACTATACCATTTAGAGACATGGCTTATCATTCAACCTCATCTAGGATTACTGGAAACAAAATATAAAGAGGATTTTGAATTAACCCTGATAACTACCTCCATAGATATGGTTTCTGTATTTGCTCCAAAGATAGTCCCTCACCATCATCAGGCACTGGTATTGTCATCATCTTCAATTGCCCATTCAAGTGATTTAAAATTCTGTATATTGATGGGCACTTACAAATTATCACTTTCCACATCCATACAGTAACACTAAATGTAGTATTCATTTATATTTCCCCCAGTGCTACAGTCATCACATGTCATACAAACTATCAATTCAATTCTTACAACTAGCCCCCACACAACTTATATTAATGGATGATTTCAATCTGGATTATCCAACTTTTATAAATAAATAGCTTAATCTCTTTAACATTCCATTATTGAGTGCCCAGTCTTTCTACCACCTGATTCAATCACTTTTCACAATAACTAGCATGCCACACTCATTGATCTCTGTTTTTACTCTCCAATGTTGCATTACCCAATAACACAAACTTAACCCCACTCCATTCTTAGACCACTCTGCCCAAGCAGTCACACTTAACCATAATGAACTCCAGGCAACATTCATTCAATTATATTAAACAATCCTCATGATTTTTCTCTCATTTACTACTAAGTTCATGTTTTCCAAGTCCTACATCATGTTAAGCAAATTACACAAAATGAATATAGACCCAGTACACATATAATCATTTAATACACAATATTTAACATGATGGTTCCCTTCATCTTTGCATTTTCTAGCATTGGCTGATGAGTTACATGAGAAAATTGCCACTATTAAGCCCAACAAACAAATACACAAACAGTTAATCAGGCTCATTCAAACTGACCATCATATCTGCAAATAGTTGACTGGGGCCGCAAGATCATATCAATATCCATAAAAATGAGATCAACTATCAACCCCTGCGCAATGGTCTAGGTCTGCACAGCATTCAGGTGTTCTACACCCAAAAAGCTATTAATTTAATAGCTACTATTACCAACCAAATCTAAAAACTCCAGTGCCTGCTGAACCGACAGATAAATCTCCTCCTTCTATACCATATCTCACAGATCTTATTCACTCAATTCAAAGTACCACCAACCAGATCAGATTATTCCACAATTTCAAGTACACTTACTGGCAAACATATAACCTGCTTTAGCAAGACTCTAGCAATGATTATCCCCTCCCCATACTTGGGATAAATAAGCATCACCTTTGCCAATTTAAAAAATGGGTACTGAAACTGAAGTTTTTTTGACTTCCTAAGTAGACTCAACCTGTATGTGCTTCCAACATCCATTATCTGTGGTATCATTGTCACTATAAAAATATCGATTCATTCTGTGGGCTATGCTAAGAAGCCAAGAAGCTTGAACATCTCAATGACTGCAGAGCACTAAACTCCACATGGAAAATTGTATTAAATGTATACAGGCAGCCCATTACTTCCACCCACCACTTAACTCAGTCCTTCCAAAGATTAAATATTCCTTTAGCATATGCAGTCACATTTACTCTGTTTGCTTTCTAGTGTACCCATTGCACCTTCTTGCTAGGCAATAACACCAGTGACCTGGTCACTCATTAGAGAGCAATCCAATCTATAAGTGACCAACAACCTTTGTTGCATTTCATCTGCTTCATAACACAACTAGCTACATGAAAAACTATGTTCCAGACACTCATTAACAACAATTTAATACCACAGAAGGCTATGTAACTGAACCAATCAAGCTCAATGCTGATGTGTTTTTCCATTTTCATGCTGACTACAGTTCTTCCATTTCCTAAAAAACAATATCCATGCTGAACTAGTATTCTTCTATTTTCCCAGGATGTAATTCATGCTGACTAGTATTTTTCTGTTTTCACAAGATGCAATTCATGCATACTAGTGTGTTTTCATTCTTCCAGCATGCTGAACTGGTGTTTTTTCATTTACCCAAGATGCAATTCCTGACGACTAATATTTTTTCATTTTTTTCACATGGAACTTACATAACAAATGAACAATAAGATTTAGCTATGAAAACCATAGTACTCTCACCAAATGAGCCCAATTTTTATTGGAATCAAATGTTAATCTAACACCAATGTCAAACCCTCCTCCAATATGTTTTCAATCATACTATCATGTATTTCCATACATTTCTCTCAATATCACATTTAAAAATTCTATGTAAACATAATTTGACATAGGTATCTTATAATGTAATAATTATTATTTTTTTAATTAATATAAATCATGTTTTCTTTCCTATCTCAATCAAGATTGTAAACCTTTATTACATATGTAAATCATGAATCAATTTGTATCCAAGACCTCATTTTTTCAAATGTAACTCTTTTTGAATCGCAATAAACCCTTTAAAACAGCATCACCATCATTTAAAATATTATGAAGCAAGAAAGTAGTAGTAAAATATCAAATTTTCAAAAGAATTTATTACTTATGTATTTTTTGATATCATTTGAAAGGATTTAAATTAACTGATATTTCATTTTTTAATTTTGCAGAGGGCAAAAAAAAAAAAAAAATTAGAAAAATCTTTGGCTAACTATCAAAAAATTAACTCATTTTGGTTCCATATTAGACATGAGATTTGATTGGATTATTTTATTTAAATTAATCTGTTTGATAAGAAGGAAGTTTTAAAATTGTAAAATATTGTGAAGTGACATAGGCAAATTAAAAATTGCTGTATTTTAATGTATAGAAATATTCTCCATAAACTTACCTTTCTAATAATTTTGTTCTGATAATTATTATATTTTGATTGAATTTTAACCCATGTTGAACAACAGCTTATTTGTCAAGTTGTTTCAACCTAATGTATATATATATATATTTCATTTTCGTCAATAAATGCTGCCCTGTATGGTTTGATAGACCATAGAGTAACAGACTTTAGAAGTTAAAGTTCATGGATCATGCTATGTTTGTCATTTTCAGAGTTCAAACTTCTTATAAACTACTGAGCAATAAACGACTTGATTATCATGATTAAAAAATGATGAATTACAATAATAGAAAAAGCAATATAGCACATTAAAGTGCTAAAGGAACCAAGAAATTAATAGATTAAATTTCAATCCAGAAACAATCAGCTTTTGAGTCCATTAAGCTGCCATTGTGCTAAATTATAGTCAAATCCAGTATTGTGTGATCATCCTCATCTGTAGTAAAATAAAAAGAGTGCATTAGTTCTCAGAAAGCTTTTATTAAAGCTGAGAGGTCAACAATGGTTATCAAATCTTTCACTTTCACAACTCAATTTAAAAAATGAAAGAGTAAAAAGGGCTCTTAAGAAGATTTACTGGTTAGTCAAAACTGTCAGCTTTTAGTTTGAATATAAGAAAAGATTGCACTTGCATTGTATAATGTGTATGGAGGAGAGTGTTAGTATTGCTTATTTGTATTAGTAAAATGAAGTTTATGCATCATATTAGTGATAAAACAGTTAAATAAGAGCCTGTCTGATTTAGCCCAGTGCTAAATTGTTAGACTCAGAGTCATTGATTTTTGAATTAATTTCCAGATGAAAAAAACAAAAACATCAGTTTGGTCAAATGAATGAAACTGATCTCCTAAACCAGTGTTTCCCAACCTGTGGTACGTGTACCACTGGTGGTACGTGAGTTTCTGGTTAGTGGTACACGAAAAATAATCAATAATGGCGGACATAAAAAAAAATTAAATCATAAAAATATAGAAACGTTTTTTCCTATAATTCATAAAAATTATTTTAATTAATAATATTATACAGTAAAGTTGTTAATATGTACAGTCGATAACGATCTTTAATGTTAATGATAAAATTGAAATTATGATTAAGAAATGAGATTTTTGGAAACAGTAATATATATAAGTATCGAAAACAATCAACTGGAAGTATTCGAAACTCTACATATTTTTTTGTTTGAAAATAAGGTTAGTCTGTCTCAAGATATACGAGAAAATATAATAGCACATTTAACACGATTAAAATTGTCTTTCATAGAATATTTTCCAAAACCCGAAAACACAAATGATAATTGGATTTCAAACCCCTTCTATGCAGAAAATTTAGAAAAAGCTACATCATTATCAATAAAGGATAAAGAAAATTTAATAGAATTATCATGTGACAGAACTTTACAAGTAGAATTCAAACGACACAATCTAATTAATTTTTGGTTAAACATTAAAGAATATGAACAACTTTCTGAGAAAGCTCTTAAATTATTATTACTGTTTACTAGTACGAAATTAGTAGGAAGAGCTTTTTCTTCATATATTTTTTTAAAAAATAAGTATCGAAACAGATTGAACACAGCTGTAGACTTAAGGGTATACCTCGCATCTTTTGAACCAAATTTCAAAAAATTATGTTGTTCAAAACAAGCACAAAGATCTCATTAAATTTATTTTATAAAAATATTTGATTATGATAAGAAAATATACTAAGTGTTTTTTTATAATTTTGTGTTTTTATTAAAACCATTTATTAGTAAATGAAATATGACAAAATAAATAAATAATGAGTCGGATCAAGGCAAATCAATCTAAATTATTTAATTTGAAAGAATGTATCAGAAAAGGATCATACCCAGAAATTAGACTCTCATTAATTCTTGATCATCTATTGTATATTACTAGAGGTAAGCTAGTATTTAATCATCAAAATTTGAATCATATTAACTTGATAACCCCTGAGGTTATTTTTACCATGACTTGGGATATGCTGGATTTATCCTCTCCATGGCCCAACCAATAGCAAGATGCTCCAAAAAAGAGAAAACAGACTCAAATTCAGGAAAAACAAATGAAGGAATGAGAAAATACTTTGAACAAAATATGTACCAAATAACCTTTAATGTAATAATGTAATCTTTAATAAATTATTTTGGAAAAAATATGAAACATTGAACAAACACATACATATAAATATATTACAATGAGTTTATAATTTCAGTGAGTTTATAATCTGGTGTGGCATTTAGGCGTGTTTCAATGTAATTTGTCTCATTATGTTATGTGAATACATACATGGACACCCTATAATATTTATAATGCAAATAAAATAACACACTCGCAATAACAAATTTCATGAAATACAATCATTTTTACGAAGTGGTACAATTTAGTGTGATGTACTACCAAGTGGTACGCGAGCCAAAAAAGGTTGGGAAATGCTGTCCTACACTATTAACCACATGATTATTCTTGTAATAGAAACACTATCTATTACATGACAGTGTTGATATTTTCCAGAAAAGTAACATGAGCAATTGTTATATATGATTACTTTCTAGCCCTCTATATCCTTACAAAAAACCCCAAGTTTTTGAGAAATTAATAATATAATCAATACTTTTAAAAAACAGCATTAGATTAAATTTTAAAGATTTCAATACATCTCTCAGATCTCTTGGGATGCATCAGACTGAGTATTGGAGGTGTGTAAAAAACATATGGAAGATGTTGTTACAACATTCCTATTACAGAAATCAAATGCAGTATATTAAAAAAGAAGGGTCCTCAAGATAAGAGTAAGACATGAAAATAAATATATGTCCGAAGGCTTAAAGATACTAGAATTAATTAATAGCTCTTTAAGATCCAAAAATGCAATCAGAAAATAATACATATGCCTATAAAAAATATGATTACTAAGTTTCTTTCTAGATAATTTAATACTTAGAGACAGAGGAGCAATGGTCATAAGTCTCAAAAAATAAATAAATAAAAGTGAAAAAGATAAAAAGAAAATTGCTAAAGCAATTCATGAAGGACATCTAAAAGTTTTCTTTGGAAAGTAATGAAGTAGTTATTCATAAAAAGATTATGATCCTAGGAGCAGGTTGATATGGATGCCTGCTTTGTTAAAAACAGACAATATAAACTTGAAATATAGTTACTAGTTCAAAGATTGTAGGTAAAGAAGATAAATACTGTTTTACATCAAGAAAATTGGGGAAATGATGAAATCTGTCATTAAATGATGAATAGACTTAAAATAAACTTAGGATGGATAGTAAAGTATTTGAAGTCATTGGAATCTTATATAAGACTTACTTGTAATTGATGATTTTTCTTGCAAGGGTTAAATCACTCTGAGATTATAACTTTATGCATTTCCTTAAAGGCATTCATAATTCTAACCATAAATTCAGTAAACTGACTAGAGCATCAATGAAAAATGTCATATACAAGTTATGCCTAATGTAAGGAAATGTATTCTGTTCATGAAACATCCTTCCTATCAGGCAAATATAGGAATCTGTAGAAAGATGATCACTGAATTACTGAAAATACATTTAATGTTATTTACAATCCATAGACTAAAGCCTAGTATCCCAACATGTCAGTCACAATTCCCAAAGAAATTACCAAAATACATTTTTATTTGCAATTATTTTTATATAATTCTCAATAGTATATAAACTTTTCATACCCTTAGGTAATTCTATCAAACTTGTACTGTTCAAGTTAATATGAAAAGATAAAATAAAACTAATAAGAAAGTCTTAAAAGCACAGAGCCAGCAATCTGCCAAAAGTTGGTTCAGTGATTTTAAGACTTTCTTATTAGTTTTATTTTATCTTTTCACGTTAACTTGAACAGTACAAGTGTGGTACAATTAAATTATTTTTATATGAAACTTATCATAAAGAATTTTTATCATTTATTTCAATATGCCTACATAACAATATCTTACTATCATCATAAATCAAATTTTAATAAATAAAAAAATCTAACTTAAGGTTCAATGCAGTGGATATTTAAAAAAGTATTAAAAGTCTACCATGTTTATACATATTTAAACACTAAATTATTTAAATGATTTATTATAAAATCTTTACTATTTTTTTTCAAATTTTATTATAGTGAACCTTGATTCATCCTTTAAAAATAAAATTTACAAATGCAATGTTATCATTTGAAGAAAATTGTATAGTAAAAATAGTAAACTGAAAAAATATTTATCAAGATGCAAAATTCAATACCTAAATCCATTGTTAATTAAAGAGAAATTATCAAATAAAGGTGACTCTATCGTAACACAGTTAAAATTTTTTAGCAATTTGTTTTCCCAATGCCATTGTGATTATAATGACATAATTTAATAATGGCTGAAACAAGCTATCTAATGAAACTAGCTTAGTTTAATACATCATCTTTACTTGGCATCACAATGAAAAACAGCAAATCACTACTAAGAGCAAGTTGGCTATTGTCTGCATGTTCTAAATTCCAAGGAGATCAATCAGTAGTTCATCATTAGTTTATATTGATAGATGATTTTCTACACCATTATTATCATTTCCTAATGGGAAACAATTTATTGAGCAATTACTGTATTTATTTATATATTTTTAATTATATTATTAGTATAAATAGGTACATTAATTTAATAACAGTGACTCACATGATCAACATTAAAAGGAAGAATTAAGTTCCTTGAAACATGTTTAGTTTAAAATTTTTTCCAAAATTGCTGCCAAATATGTTTATCCAAGGCTATTCATAACCAAGATAAAATCATTGCCCAATTAAATCTATTTTATTGAAAAACATCATTAAAGATTGTAAGATGGCATTGAAAAAAGAGGAGTGATGTAAATGGAAAATTTATTTATCACAAGAAATAGCTGCAGATATTAATGACAAATGTAGAATTTTGACTCTTAAATTACAAGCCCAATATGCTAAGAAAATAAACTTTCTAACAAAAAGAGAAGGAGTAAAATTAGCTCCCACAACTACAGATAATTTTGTTAATTTAACACACAAAATCTGCCAGTCAATATAAAGAAATTCTAGATTATTCACTATGATTTGTTGGCAAAATATGAAAACACCCAATGAGAAAGCTCACCATGGAAATAGAAACAATATACAATGACTATCAGCAGAGAGAAAATAATATTGGTCAAGTAGCATAGTTAGCAGTTTGTAAACAAATCAAGGCAGAATACAATAATTGGTTTAAAGACATTGAGTCCACTAGGCAATATTTTCATGACAAAAACATTATGTTTGTTAAAGAACATAAGGGGAATCGGTTTGTTTTACTTTCCAAACAAGATTTTTTTCACAAAAATTAACACACAAATTGATAATTTAAAATTCAAACTAATGGATTTGTATAATATAAAAAGAAATAAAGACAAATTTACATAGGCAATCCTTTAAAAGTTTTGTAATAAGACATTCACTAAACGCGAATACTTTAATATTTATCCAACAGCTGCAATCCCGCCTACAATATTTGCTAACATAAAACTACATAGAATTAAACATCCTCTGTGCTTAATAATTGATTTTTGGGAACCTATTATTACAAAGCTTTGAAAATTATTAACCAATGGTTCACCGAACAGCTTGATTTTGGTAAATTTACTGTCAAATCATCATTTGGATGCGTTAACAAAATCAAAAACATAAGACTTGGTAATCAAAATCATCTCATGTCACTGGATATAACAGAGCTATATGCTTCTATTCCATGAAAGTGAACTATCCAAATAATTAAAGATGCTTTAATTAAGCCAAGTACAATGATCAAAATACTGAATTTATTATTGAATGCTTAAATTAGATTCATGAAGATATTATTGTCTTATCTAATGATGTATATTATAAAATGGAAGAGGGGTGGCATATAGGTCTTTCTATGAGTGGCATAATATTTAATATCATACTAAATAAATTTAAAGAGGTTATACCTAAATACTCAAATCAAATCCATCCCTGTTATACATACGATATGTTGACGACATCCAGCAAGATTATACATGCACCTTCATTAAAATAGACAATAGAAAATGAAGATAATCTAAACATCATAAAGTTTTTAGATCTATATAAAATAATAATCAAACCCATTTAAGTGCAAGGGGTTATATATCCTCAATCATTAGCACCTAAAGCTCATAAATTTACCAGGCTCAAAGCATTTTTCTACAGAACCTTTGTAAATTTAAATCCAATTGAAAAACTAATATTGAACATATTTCAATGATTTACAAAACATCGGATACAAAGATTCAGCTCTCATGCAAATTGTTAAAAGGTTTTATGCTAAAATTAGAAACTGACATATTCAAGATAATGGAAAACCTTGGATAGCACTTCCATACATATCTGGGGCTACCAACTATATAAACAAAATCTGTGCTGAAACATACAGAATTGACCTTTGAACCATTCCCACCCTGAATTGTCTTATACGAAAGAAAAGATGTCCCAGAGTAGAATTCCCAAATTGTATACAAAGTTATATGCAACAACACAAACTGTCACACAGTTTATTATGGGGAATCGAGTGCCAATCTGTTTACAAGAATTGCATAGCACAGACACTAGTACAATCAGGCTAAGACTAATACTGAGGTTAAATCTATTTTCCTTGAACATGAGTTTAAATATGGTCACAGCTATGAACCTACATCTACCAGCATTGTCTGCCCTGAAAGAAATAATGCTAAATATAAAATAAGAGGCCTGGCATATTGCCAACAATATACACATACACATAATCAACAAAAAAGAATCCTGCATCTTTTTATCAAAAAAAGTGGCTTATTTAAATTAATGTATTTACAACCTATATTCAAATTTTATGCAAATCCCTGTTCTTGTTTATTCTTTTATAAAAGTCACAAGCTTCTTGGACAATGCTATGAATATGATTACCAGTTAGTCAAAAGCATGCTATGCATACCATGCTATTAAAGTATTAAACCAAGCTTTTCTTTATATATATTTCATATGTATTTATTTTGAATTACATTGTTCTGAAAAAAGTTTTTAAAAGATTGAAATTACATTAATATATGTTTTAAAAAATGACTGATAAAATTCATAAAATATGAAGAAAATAAAAATGCAAATAGAGTTTATTTTTTCTTAAAAAATAATTAATTTTTATTTATATTTCAGAAATCCTAATCATGGAGAAATAAAAAAGGAATTTTATTGATATTTCAAATAAAGTTCTTTGTCCAAATTCAACAATAAAACTAGATGGATTTGATTTTCTTAACCAATATTGGAATCTCATTAACAATTGCAGGACAACCCATGATTATTGAATTCATCTACTCCATAAATAGAAATTAATAACCATTGATCTAAGAAAATGTGGAAAAACACAAACCATGAATGACATGATTAATAGCTGTCAAATCTATGACTATACTGATAGGACTAAGTCTTAATAAAACTGCTAATGATTCTATGTTCTGTTTGAAATTTCTATGAGGTTCTTTATATTTTGTTAATAGTTAAATTGTCAAAAAAATAGACTAAATAAATGTTGTTTTCTGTGTTGATCTATGAAAATTTCAAAACCCAAATGTCATTAAACATTCAGAATAAACTAAAAAGAATTTGGAGATCTTTCAATGCAATGATACTCATCTTAGAAATAAGAGATTTCTTATGGGAAGTTGTAAGCATCATATAAAATCACAATGTAAATAACCAAACAAATTGGAGAAATTCCCCTCAAACCATGAACATTGATAAAAAGGTGGCAAATATCTCTGTTCAATAACATTATTCACAGGTGCCTTTCAGATACGTCAAGTTAAGGAATCAATGGCTGTAAATCCATATTCTTGGTTGTTGATCTTATGAAATATATTCAGATGAGATCAAAAAAGAGTTCCTATTTTGAAATATGCTTGAAACTACTACAAAACGTGAAGATTTTATGTAGAAGATAAATACCATTTTTGAAACTATAGGATTAGAATAAAAAATGTATGTGACATTTTGACGAAAGAAATTGTACTCCAATAAAAAATTTTGTTATATAATTCACTAAGATACTTTTACCAATAGCTCTTCTGTTTTTCTGCAAGAGCTATTTGATTCTCGAATCAAAATTATGTATCACATAAAAACTGAAGCATCAACACTCATCTGTTTAATAAACATGGTAAAAATATGAGTTCTCATCACAAGATTTTTTTTTTTGTAAACTGATTATCAAAAAGACTTTGATTTAAAAGATGAAGTTGTTCCTGAAAATATAAGAAAGCATGACCTTATGGCTTACTTTACTGATGAAATTTGAAAGAAAAGTATTGCTTGCTTAGCCCATCCACACTCTAGACCAACTAAATAAGTTAAATCTGAAAGTTTAGGAAAAGGAAACTCATGTTGCCTAATTAAAAATAGTTTACAGGTATTTATATCCAAGTTACAAAATTATCATTCAAAGTAAATTTTGGAAACAATGCCATGGCTAAAAAACTAACAAATTGAATGAAAATCTGAAAAAGATTAGAGACACATTGAAAAAAAAGTCACTAGTATTTCCCTAAGCTTACAGACAAAA
Organism: Epiperipatus broadwayi; assembly: GCA_028023455.1. NCBI lineage: Eukaryota > Metazoa > Onychophora > Udeonychophora > Euonychophora > Peripatidae > Epiperipatus > Epiperipatus broadwayi. Next base: position 223,286 of record JAQFVV010013096.1, read on the forward strand.
GAGCTGCATTGATATGAATCAAATTCTCTCCTTCCATGAACATGAATATAGGCCACATTCAAAATTGTAATCACAAAGTAAATTTTGGAAACAATACTATGGCTGAAAAACTTAGCATTGTAACAGAGAAATCTGAAAAATTGAATGAAACTTCAAAAAAGATTAGGGACATATTGGGGAAAAAATTCAGTGGTTTTCCTCTCTGAGCTTACAGAAGAAAAGATTACACTAATATAAATCCAATTCTGTGTGAACTTTTTAATGAAATTCAAGATGAATTCTTGATTCTAAGGAATGATTCTTCAACACATAATTTGTGTTGTAAAAAAATGCTCAATTCTAGTGTAATATGTATCGATTATATTCAAATGTTACCATTTCTTTCAAAATATCTCTCTGAAAAAGTGAACTTTCAATGATTTTTCATATCAAAATAAAGGCAAGAAACAGAATAATTATTTAGATGATCAAAGATTGGTAACATACTTTCAGTTGTGTATTTGAATCTGATCACCTAGGTAGAAGCACTACCATCATATTAAAAATATTATTTTAGAATTGCATTCTAATATATATATATAATGTTCTTACATTACTTTATTAAAAATATTTTTTCATGTAAATATCAAGTGGGAAAGGTTTCAGGTTACCAACTGTATGACTTTCTAAAAAAAAGGAATGCAATTGCTGATTGTTTCAATAATGAACTTTTTTTAATAAAAAAACTTACATTTGGATATTTCTGGGATGATGTTGTACCTTACATTTAATATATAGTGAAATCAATGTTTCATGAAAATATTGAAAAATTCATGAAAGGTCTTATTGAGAAGCTATAAATTTAAAATCATGAAATGCTGTTTATAAACTATTAGTAGTGGCATCTATTCTCACAGAATAAAAAAGATTGTAATCAAGACCTAAAGTAAAAAAACTGACAGCAACAGAAGTGAATCAAATTCCAATTAGGTGATTTATTTTTGACATGAAATTTGAAAATTAGAAAAAGCAAGCTGCAGCCTAAGATCATGGGTCCATGATCACATCATTAGAACTATGGAATATCTGATCATTATAAAAATGACTCACTGACTAATAAGAAGTATTATCTTATGATATGGGAAGAATAGAGGAAAATCAAGTAGATTCTATTTTATCACGCAAACAAATTAGCAAAAAAAAACAACAACATTGCAATGTTTAAAATTAAATTTAAAAAAGTTAGGAAAGGCACCAGATTTAAGAAGTAATGTTTATAATGTTATTGTACTAGCAGTCTACTCTAATTAAGCCTCAGAAAAATCACTTGTGAAATTATTAAAGATAGGAAGTTGAGGTGAAGTGATTTCAGAATAAAAGAAAACATATCATATGAGGAAAGTGAGACAGGATCATTCATACAAGAAAAATGAAAATGGAAGTTAATAATAAAATAATAAAAAGCAAACTCATCAGAAGTTTAGCTTACAAGACTATATATGAAATAACAGTGAAGATCAAAGTTTTCTGGAGGAGGGTACAGGTAAAAAAGGTTTTTCTTAGAGAAAATTCAAAAGATTAATTTCTCTTTTCACTGCAAAGGAAAATGAAAAAAACAAAACATTGGAATAAGATACTTACTTCCATTTATTACTCTAAAAATAATGAATCTCCAAAATGAGAGTTATGCTGATATAAAGAAAAGAGTTATAGAAAATGTAGAACAACTCATCAGAACAATAATTTAAGTGGACCTGATAACAGAACATATTCTATTTGTTATCCCAGAGATAATTATTTCTGTAGGTTGAAGGCATACTTAAGGATATTTACATAGGTTGTATATATTTTTAAAAAGTCTAAGAGCAATAATACGTTTTCATTATTGATTAATATTGATAAATTTTTAAATAATCAAATTATATTGCCAATTTATATAAATTACATTTGCCAGTAATTAAATGAAAAAATTATCATACCTAAGTAAAATTTTATTATGCTTTATAAATTATTCTATTCCTCTCAAATATATATTGTGTGGGCTATGTAAATCAAAAGTAATCACAATGATAATTATCCTTAGTTAACGAGTAGATATAGTAATTTCTATCATGTAATGGGTCATTTCACTACACTGTTATACATACCACGCACACAACTTTTCAAAGTATACTCTTTTTAGCTAAAACAAATTTGATATTCAATATCGTTAAATTAAAAAAGACAAACTTTTGTGAACTCATCATAATTCATCTAAACTTACTCTCAAATAATGGACTTGTCAATATTATCAAGAAAAAGAAATAAATAATCAATACCATAAAGAGGCCAATTGGAAAGCTAGGTCATCAAATCCAGTCCCCAGTAAGGATGGGGATTTTCTATAAATTAAAGCCTATGTATCAGAAAAATCAGACATGTAACAACAACTGTAAGACCCTAAATGGCAGTACATACATTGTCTACTATATGGCAAGGCATAATCAAGTCTGGAACAAGAAATTGCTAGTTAGTCATAATCATATCTGCCACAAGGTGAACCATTCTTAGACTGGAAGTGTCAGGATTTAAAAGGTAAGCCACAACAATCCTTCTCAAATATCAACCTTATTGTTACTAACTAGGCATGCATGGTTGACCAACCATAGCAAAAGGGAACCATTGTATCTAAATATTTTGTATTATAAATACATGTAATAATATCTTATTTATTTATAAAGTTGGTATTCTTGAGTGATCAGGAATATTATTCTTGCTCATACTATAGCATAAACACAACAAAAACCTTTCCCAATGTTTAAATTAATCAATAATTTGTATTTAAGATAATATAAATGGGTTTATCAATATGGTAAAATCATTTATGATGTAATCACCAATGCATATTTAACTTTAATGAGAAATAAATAGTTTATTCAGCAAATTTAAAAATATTTATTTAAATTTATATAAATAATATAGAATATTTTAAAGGAAAATATTTTAATAAAAGAAATTTTACTTTAAAAAAAAAGTAGTAGTCATCCTTACTTAAATGTAAATCATCAGTAAAAAAAAAAAAAATTCATGAATGAATTTTTTTAAAAAGAATTCTGAAGTTAAAATGAGAAATAATATCTCTGATGTGAGCAAAAATGTTCCAATAAAGTGCATGATAATCTAAATGTTTCATATAAACTGATCAGAAAAGTATCAAGAATTGAAGATAATTAAAAAAAATAAATTATACACATACTATAATTCATATAAATGAATACACCAAACTTCTTTTTAAATCTTGTTTTCTATATGGCTATTAGAAAAATATAATTATGCACCAACGTTTTAACTATTTTATAATATAGACTTTTTCAAGGAAAACTGAAAAATACAAATATATGATAATAAATTATTGAATATCAAATTTAAGGCAAACACTCTACCAACTGAGTTATTCCAAACAAATCCAAAAATTAAAAAATATTCTTTACCTTTCTACTACAAACAATCTCAAAACTTTATCAAATTTTTTGCATTTATATACTCATCCAAAAATATCCTAAAAACATTCTATTCAATTCAGGCTTAAATTCACAAATGAAAACTCCTTCCCTTATTATTGTTTCATGGTATGATTTTATACATTCTAAAGATTTTATTTCAAAATCTTTAAGTTTAAATATGATTATTTAAACATAAAGATTTTGAAATAAAACCTTTAGAATGCATAAAATCATACCATGAAAGAATAAAGGAAGAAATTTACAATAGTGAAATTAAATCTGAATGAATAAAATGTTAATAGAAAATAAAATAATAGATTTGTTAATTAAATAATAAAAAAAAACCCAGAATCATTATTAATATGATCCAATTTTTTAAGCTCTAACAAGCTTTATTGATAAATGTCAGCAAATCTTCAGTGAGACACTAGGGTAGCTTCACAGACACTAGACACTAGATCTAAAAATACTAACCCAAAGCCAGCATTTATCTAAAAGTTAACTATTGAGCAGAAAATCTGAAATTTTTAAACACCTATATTTCTTCAAATCTAGCTATCCAACTCAAATAGCTATATGGGACTTGGAGATCTTCAACAAAATCATATATTAATAGTCTTAGCAATATAACACCACATAAGACTTAAAGCAAAGACTATAAATAGTCAATAAAAACAAAAAACAGAGCCATATATCACAAGACCCAATTCTTTAAGCTTGTAAATAAAAATAAAGAGCTTTGCTAATTGCTCTAAGAAGCTTTATTGATAAATCCCAACAAAAGAAAGCATTTAAAAAATCTCTATTAGAAACCACATCCCAATCCTCAGACCATATAGATTTTAAAATAAGAATATTAGAAAAAGTAAAATTATATAAAGAATGATAAAAGAAAGTTTATATATTCTGACCTTTACCTATGTTGTGTAATTATAAATTTTATTAAACGCCCATTATTATATTAAGTAATAATTTACTAAGGCTGTAACCTTAGAAATAAGCTTCTGAAAAATACGAAGGTAGGGATCTCTATAGGTCTTAAAAACACAAGCTTACGCCACAATCTACCCTCTCACCCTACATGTAATTACGTGTATATGTGTACTCCACTTCCCCCAAAATAAATAATATAATATAGTGAAAATCGCCTCACCAGATTCTAGCTCTAATAATTGAGATATTCAATTAAATGCTTTACTAGCTCAGGTTTCTTAAAATTAATTTAGGTTCTGTTTTAGACTAACTCAAATAACTATTTCAGAATTCATGAGACTAGAAGTGGAAATAAGGGTGACAAAGTAGATTACATTGAGATAATATCCCATAGGATACCACCTCAATGGCATAAGAACACTATCCCCCCTTATACTACTATTACATATAATAACTACATAGTATTCTTATGACTTCTGCAACTTCTAATCACTAAGACTCATTTAACAATTAAAGTATTAATCTTTTATCTATAATAACAATAATAGTAATTATCTAGCTCAAATGAAATAATCTCAGGTTCTTAAATTTATTCAAGGTTAAATTAAAATAAGGTAGCAAAATATGATAAGGGATTTTGTGTCATAATTTACTACTCTGAAATTAGATTAATAATAAAACAATAATAATAATAATCACAATCTTCATTGTTTAATCTAACTAGTACAGCTTTTCTTTTATCGCAAATTTATAACCGTAATAAATTAGTTAATAATCTAATATCCTCTTTTTTTTTTTTTATCTTTGTGTAATAAAATAAATTAGTAAGTGGCAGTGTTTAGATAATCTGATAAATGAAGCAAGTGGCAACTAATAGCATACAATTTAGCAAACTATTATGACAATGGATTTATGACCAGTAACACAATGCAATTTTATAATTATTCCATTACAAAAAAAAAAAAAAAACATCAATAAATATTTAAGATTAAATATACTTCTCTATTTATATTTTGTGCAAACAATTATATACCTAGTTTAATGACGGTAAATATACCCTGTGAATTCATGCAATGATGTAGAGAAAACAAAACTCAGACACAAGTTTTAATAAACAAATTTTAGAATTTTATTAACAACAATCAAAATTAAGATAAAACAAACAAATCTATTTACATTTATTTACAAGGGATATCCCCATTTTTCTTTACGCTACAATAGTTGAATTATACATTTTTAGATTTCTTTTATAGTTAATTTTAAACTTATTATACCTTTTATAAGTTATTTATTTATTTCTCATTAGGTTTATTATATTACTTATTTTAACTATTTTATGGGTAATACTATTCTTTACCTTTTCATATTAAAGTTACCGTATTATAAATTATATATGTGGATAAACATCATTGATAACATTATAAATTTACAATCAATATGGTTTTTTCTCTAAAAAAAATTACATTTTCTTGTAACTCTATATAAGTCACTCTGCATATTGTTCAAATATTATTACTTATAACGTTTGTTCTCTAATGCTCGTAAACTCTAATACATTTATTCCATAAGCCATACTCATGTATAATGCCATAACACGGGTTTAATTATCACCTATTTCAGTTTCACATATATTATAATTATCGAATGTTATTATATTCTTTAAATATGCAATACTTATATTTTTAAATATAATCAACAATAAGAAAACGTTAAATCATTTTTAATATTTTTGTATATTTCTATTTGGGTATATTTTTATAAAATTATAGTTCATTTCTTAAAAATTAAAATAATTCTCTGACTCCTTCCTTTCTTAGGATATCTGCATCTCTCTTTCAATAATCATAATCTACTCTTTATTAATACTTAACTATTCTTATTTCAAATAACAGCATGACATACATTCTAAAAATATCTATTGTTTCTTTTTCAATAGACTTATCAAATAACGATGTAGTTGCAAGAAATACGGATAAAGATAGCGAAAGATGTATAGGATATTGGGAAGATAGATAGATAACTTATCAAAATATATACTTCAAAATGTATGGAACAGTGTGAATAGGTCCGACATTCATTGTCTAATAACCCTGGTGATAAGCATGATGTGGCAGCTATTTATTCAGCTTTACCAAACATCTAATACGATTCACAAGAAATATAAAATATACCACTGTCCATGACAACATGTGTAACAGTCGTAGGGCTTTGTTAACTATGCTGATTACCACCTAAAACTACTTATTATTTCATTCCCTGTAGCATCCTAGTTTTAAATACATCCTCTTGGTTTCCGAATCTCCACGTACTACCAAGTCACTACCCAAACCATCTCTCAAGATTTTTACTGTATCCAACATCGATAAAACTAACTACCTTTTAAAACAATAAACAAAATTCACTACTATAAAACATTTCCCTATTCCATAAGAACAATTTGTCTTGCTTTATTACACTGTAGGTTCGACATCTATGTTTTATTAAAATAACACTTAAATATCCCAATCGGAAAAATTAACAGAAAATATGACATAACCATCGGTTATATTGAACTATATTAATAACACATAAAATGATTATCGTATGCATATTTTTAAAAAATCTAATTACATCTCATAGTGTTTTAGAGTGTTGTTTTTCAAAATGCGTTTTACAATAATTATAACAATAAAACTTTTGCACTACATTCATTCGATTCATAGCTGATCTAAATAAATAAAACATACATTATATCATTAATAACCATAAAATGTTACCGAAATAATCTTTACCTTCCTATTAGAGTTCGTAGTAGGTTTCTTTCTCCTCGAGCATCGCAAATATACAAGTTTCCACACACATACAATTTTATTTGAACATTCAAAATCAAAACATATTATTTTATATAATGTTATATCATGAATTAATGTATTTGTTTTCCCTATCGCTATCTAAAACTTAATGTTTAACTTAGATTAATAAAGAAAATAATTTAAACCATAATCACATATTTTCTGGCGGTAAATCTTGGTTAGTCCCATAATATTTATTATTTGTTCTTTTATCCGAATGTTCTCCTTTCTGCTTATTAAAGTTTTAAATAAATTAGTTCATTTAACAAACTGTTTAGACGATCTTTAGTTTTAATGTTTAATTCAAAATTATTAGAAAACATTTATTTAGTTATCATACAAAGCTTTTAATGTTCGGGCGAGTATTACCTCGGCGCGTTGATGCATCTTTATTTCTAGTTAAATTACAATTATTTAATAATTACGGTTCCAATTGCGTTCTCCATGGATCCAATTTTTATATTTATTTCTCTGTAAAATATTTTTTCTTCTTTAGGCAAGTATTTTCCTTGGTAAATTTCATTTTCATTCATTATTATTTTATATACAACATTTTCGATCTTTAACTATTTCTAGAGTATTTGCTCAAGTCATCTTAAAGAAAGCAATTCAAATTATTTCAATAATAAAAATTCTTTTTGTCCATTTATTCTTATACGAATAATATTTATTTTTATTTTCCATTATATCAATTAACTTTGCGCACAATGTCCTTTCATTAATTTTATACGCACGAAAGCAGTTTTCATAGTAATACGCTATACAAACTATATCAACGAATAACATTAACATTTTTGGAATATTATAAAATTTATAACTTGGTTTTAAGAATCTATCCATTTTTTATTGAAAATTCAGATTATATTTTGATAGAATCCACTGGCAGGTTACTGTGAAGTTAGTGAAACATTATTATGATAACTTTTTTTAAAATTGTATTCTTAGATTCTCTTCAGAAGATTTTAAATTGTCAGTTGGTTTCTTTCAAAGATATTATTAAACTTATAATAAAATTGACTAATAAATTGAAGAAAGAAAGAAATTTTAAAGAGCTTAAAATTTTACCTCTGCTCTGGAGTCAACACATTTTTGTTCTCCTCGTTTATACAATTAATTGGCGCGATTTTTGTTGTCTGCCAAGATCTATCTTTTTATTGGTCAATTCCTACTTTGGTTTATAAACAATTTCTAAAGTTTTAAAATCGTGACGTAATAGACTTAAATATTAACCTATTATTATTTTTAAATTAATTATTATCTATTACAATTTAACTACTTTTAAAATAATTTTGAAACAATAATTAATAAAGATGTATAATACTTATTTTTTATTATGATGTGTGACAATTCCATCCAGTTCTATAATATACTATTTAAATATTTTAATTATCTGTATTAATTTAAACCGGTGCTTATACATAAAATATTCCAGACAGTCACGTAGACATTTCCGGTGTTTAGTCTAGTTTTATCTGTCTTAATAAATTTGCTACTTATATTATTTAAAATGATTATATAAAATTTTGGAAAATAATTTAGAAAAATATAGAACTAGATACAATCCCCACCCTCACAATACTTATTATTAAATATATTATATTAACCCTTTATTGCTTAACCATAGTTTATAATATTAAATACTATATAATATTAATTTTAAATTTTTTTAGTAATTGACCATTTATAATCATCATTGACCTATAGAAAAGGGCACAATATAAAGAAGGAAAAATCTGTCTTAAATAGAAAGAATTATATAAAAAATAAATTAAAATAAAAACAAATTAAAAATGGTATATAAAAAAAGGGTATTGTTTTTAAAGTAACTGGTTAAGAGTATAAAAAGGACCCAAAGAAAGAAAATTATTGTTATTTTTTATGTATATAAAAAAATGAGTATGTAAAAGGAAAAAGTTTGAGGAGAAAAAAAGAAATAAGTAAACATACATTATGTAATGTAATATATATGTAAAAAAAGATGTATTGAGAGATAAAAAGAAAAATATTATTGTTCTTATGATAAGGGTATGTACAATTTTATATATTAATTTTATTTGTAATAATAATATATATAAAAGATCCTTGAAAATGACCACAGAATAAAAATGGTTGAAACATTGGGTGTTAAAGATGTGAATATGTGTATATTGTTGATTAAGAAGAACTAAAGTTTGTAAAAAGAAAAGGAGAGTATATAAAGTGATTGAATTCAATGAAAAGAACATTATAGTTTATAAGAAATATACTTAAAAAAAAAGGTTTCCTATTGCCATTGTTAAAATATTTATCAACAGCGGTGATAATAAGTTAAATATATATATATTATTATTATATATGTATTTTTATTTTTCAGTTTTTCTTGAAAAAGATTATATTATAAAATAGTCAAAACATTGGTATATAGTTATATTTTTATAATAGTTATATAAAAAACAAAATTTAAAAAGAAGTTTGGCGTATTCATTTATATATATTGAAAGTTATGAACTATTTTTGAAAACAAAACTGTGTTGATATTTTAAATTCGTTGATTTAGCACTAAAATTTATAATACTGTTATGTTGTAGTATGATTAATATTAAGAAAAATACGTTTGAAACTGTGTGTACTCCAGAAATTAAAAGTGTTAAATAATTACATGTGAAAGTAAACGAGTTGATTTAATAAAAACGAAAATTAGAAATTACAAATGGTTTTTCATATATATATATATATTATAAAAAGCAAGGTATAAAACAAGATGGAAGATCCGAATAAATAATTAATTAAATGAAGGATTAAAAATGTAAAGAACAATTTAATTAATTAGTTCAGAAATAATCCCAGAATACTTTTGCGATTAAAATTGATAAGGAATAAACAATAGAACTAAAAGTAGATACAATCTAGCAGGAAAAAGACAAGTCAGCGTCAGTCCTGTTTTTTCTGAGAGACTTATGTGTAGTGTGAATTTCGGAACAGGACCAACGATGGGAGGAGAACCAGATATTCGGGTCTGAAGGTATCAAAAACCGACCTAGGGTAATTATACAGACTATACCTGTCTTATTATTATTTTTGTAAGCCTTACAGGTGCTAGTAAACTAATGATAATTCTGTTTATAAATGCTTGTTAATTTTTATACTAATAAAATCTTGTATCTGTTAAGTGGGATATCTTAATTTTATGCAAGAGAGTAATAGTTACTTGAATTAGGTGTATTTGATTATTTCTCGTAAGTAACATTAAATCAAGTACATCACAAATACTGATAGATAAATGGTAACTTTAATAAATAAAATAATCAGAATTTATCAGATTTAAATAATTTTGTTTCTAAAATAGCTGAAGAAATGTATAAATCCAATTACTTAGCTAAATAAAGAATATCGGATAAATTATAAAAAGCTTGAAAAATGATATCACAGTTTTGTGAAAAAAAATTAGAAATTGATAAAATATTGGCAATTGTATGAAAATAAAAAACTTGAAGATTTTAAAAGGTGAAGCAATTAACTCTTTAAGAAAATAATTTTTCAGAGATTATGATATGAAAGCAACATTTAATTCAATCTAATTTAAATACACAAACCAAGTTCAAATTGCTAAATAGTGTTGCAATAAATTGTAAAATAAAAACAATATTTTGGAGAGAAAACTAGTCACAAATAATTTATATAATATTACTAAAAAACTATTGTTATTTATGATGAATCTCAAGATTCAAAGGTTATTTTTGCTGGTTTTACATGATCAAAATGACTAATTTCATTCTTAGCATTTCCTAAAAAAAAAATCAGAGATTAAAAATTTTTTGAAGCTAACTTCCAATGCCAGATACATACATATACAATGATTAAAATAACAAAATCTAACAATGCTAGTAATTAAATAAATTATTAATTCTGTATCTAAATCAATTAATGTGATATTGTAATTATGCATAAGTATAATTAATATTGAACTGGGTGGTGTTGTAGATCACTTTGGGGAACACAATCTGGCATGAAACTTTACTCTTTAATAAAATCTAAACTTGTAAAAGCAAAATTATAAGACTTATTTATATATACAAAATATGATACAATTATTTATTCTTAATTCGATCTATACCATTGCAATTTAAATATTGCTTCACACCAGCCCCTTAGGCAGAGAAGCATAATACACAGGGATACCTATGTCCAAGCCAGAGCTATATATAAAAAATATATAACTGTGATCATGTTTGAAGGACATAGATCTTCTTGACTGCAGAATTCAACACCTACCATTCAAAGAACTTTTTTGTTTCGGAGAGAACTCCAGGCGCCAGTTAGTTACCGAAGTAAATAACACCCTTTGAATGATTGGCAAACTATTCAGCACTTAAGAAATCCCAACTAGCTCAATCAAAAGAATAACTTAATACATTACTGCTTTAATTAGTGGCAAAAGAATTGACTGACAAATATTAAGTTTAAAGATAATTTATTTTAACTAAATGATTACTATTATAATTTTAAACTACTTTTATAACTTAATTTAACAAGGGTATCTTATACAATGACTACACACATACCACATACTCTTAATTCATACAATGAAATATAAGATATCACAAAGGATTAAATAAATACACAAAACTAATATATGATATCATAAAGCATTAAATAATACAAGGCATTTTAAAATACACACATCAATAGTTCATTATATGCATGCTATAGAGTTCATTTGCTTTACTGACTCTGGAGGCTTCAAATTATTGCAATGGCTACATTAATATCAAAAATAAAATAAAAAATGTTATTCATTACCTATAGGATTTTGGATGTTGAATTCTTCTGTTTGCTGCTTCAGGTGAGTTTTTCCAACTGGTTGGATTTGAGGTTTTTGTGGAGGTTCCTATGATTGCTATTTCATGATACTATTATTCAAGAGAGCTAAATATCTCTGGCGGTTTCAAGTTATTAGGCAGGCATCACTTTTATCGGGCAGGTTGTTGATGTTCCATCAGACTAAGGCTAGAGTCTGGCCGTATGCTTCCGACGATTGTTAGCACTGCATTGTCATAAAAAAACAGTCTCTGTATATGTGAGAAGACTGATTGTACAACTGATTGTAAACAAACTGATTGAATGATGAAAAACGGACTATTTATATGATGACCTATTATCATTTTTTAAATTAGTTTCTATACCCGCCAGCTATATCCATTGTTGAAATTCATCCACTGCTTTTGATTAAATGTGATAAGATTTTAACCAATTAATTAATCCTGTTTTTAATTAGTAGTCATTGCTAATTCATTTCTTTTATGTAGCTTCTGAATATTTGCAATATTTGAGGGAATTTCTTTTAACTTATACACTTCATTTATTTTTTAATACCCAACTTTCATATTTCATTATATCAACACACACACATTTTACTATACTTCTTTATTTTTTAAAATCAACTCGTTATAAACAATCTTATTTATTTTAAAATGAATGGGATTTTTTTTTCTTCTTTAAATTAAATGAAATAGAAAGAACTTTTAATTTCATGAAAAAAAAAGATTTATTCTTTAACTGTTATAATTTTAACTTTTATTTACTTGGAATTCAACTGCTTTTATCTTTTCTAAGTTAACTTCTCTCCCCCTTCCAACTACTCTTCAATACATAAAACTATGAATTAATTAACTTTTTTTTTTCAAATGAGATATTTTAATTCAGTTATTTACGGAAAACTTGTTGATTTTATTAGTTACTAATTAAGTTTAAAAATTCTCTTTTTTTAATTTTTAGTAATTGTAAACAACAATTTTAATGAGAGTTGCTCAGTAGCAGTATAATATATTTAAAATAAATAAAATATCTGAGTTGATAAATTTTTGACAATAAATTGTTGTCAAAGTTGAGAGAATTAAAAATTTGACATTTGTAAATCAAATTGTAATAAATAAAATAATTTTATATTTTCATTAATTTTTTAAAAAGAAAAGACTGAGGCCCTTAAGCTAAAACTTATTTAGCTTATGCATAAATCCAAACCTAGTTGCATCAAGTTGATTTCCTTGTATTTATATCAAACTTATCTGCTTCATTATTGACACTAGTTGTTTGTCAGTTGCTGATGCAAAAAGCACTGACTGGTCTTAATTTCTTTACTCTTTCATTTTCAATTTTTTTTCTTTTATGCTTGCCAACATCATTTTCAAAATTTTTATTATGCTCACATTAAAATCTGAAAAATAAAATTAATCTTCAATAAATATTAAAAAGGAAACATAACTCAATCTCAGTGATGAAAAAAAATCAAAAACTGAAACATTTAAGTATAATACTTCTACAATTTTTTTCTGAGTTATTCCTTATTCATAATTACAATATAAAAACTGAATAAAATTTGCTTTACAAAATGAGTTTGCTTTTTCCTATTGTTAATAAAGATGCTATAAAGAAGTGTAATTTTATCATTAACCTGACTGATCAGCAGCACCCTCTGCACACACTCGCAAAATTATGCTTTATCTATCTCACTGCTTTCCTGGAAAGACAAAAAAAATCAATAAAGAATTTAAAATGCTAGTGCTGAGTAACAACTTAAAATTACTGTTCAGAATAGGAATGCAAATTAAAGTACTAAAGAATTGTTTAGAGGTTATAGTGTAATATGTAAGGAAAGACCTACGACAATATCAAAATATATTGTACAAATTGTACATTGGAATAGAGACCATTTATATTTTGAGGCCTTAGACTTCCGCTTGACAAATCTATAGCTAAATTAGTACTATTAGTATGACATATACTATTTATGATTAAAAATTATAATCCTGCAGTACTCTCTCAATTGATTCTTTTAAACTAAAAGATTCAATTATAAATAAACAAAAAAACAATACAAATATTGATTTAAAACTGTTACAAATCAGTAATAAATGATTTTAATGGATCTCAAAAATGTTTACATGAATGCTGTATGGATAAAAACATTATTACTTTGTCCATTTTGCAATGGAATTAATCTAACATTTCCTACATATGATTAAATAAATGACTTATTAATACTGAGTAATAAAAAATGGAGCATTTTCTTTCTTTGTGTATTAAAAATGATTACCTAGTTAGGTGTACACATAATGGGTAATTATAATTAAAGTTTGAAACTTTTAGGTAAATGATAAATTATTGTAATTTAATGTTTTCCTGAAGGTTTGTGATGATTATATTTTAGTTGTATTTATATATTGACTATGGCTCACTTGGTTAGAGTGTTATTCTAAAATTCAATATTCAAGAATCTAAGATGCCAGATTTGATTCTCATGCTAGTACTGTCAGTGGTCAGGCCAGCAACAGCTGAAGAAGGGCGAATAATACCTCTCAGAATCTTGAGCATATACTAACCTGGGTGCTATTCCTAACAGTTGAATGTAATTGGAATATTTAAATAAAGTTAAATTTTTCTAAAGACATTCAACACATAATTATATTAGATGTGGAAATAGTCTAACATATAAATACAATTGTAATTTAATGAATTATTTCTAAATAATCATAGAAGTCATTCTACTTGAAGTGATTTGTGGATTGTATTAACAAATAACAAAAAAAAAAAAAATCAATAAAAATAGTTTTAAGCATAAGCAAAATAATAAAGGAGATGAAAAAGTTAGTAATAGTGATGGATAGTAATCAGAATGATGAAAAACATACTTACTTAAGTTTTTCTTGTTCTATTTTCAGTTCTGATATGTGGATTTCTAAAGTCTGTATTTTATCTTTCAGTTTGAAAATTATTTTTATGTATCTCTGCTTTTTCTAAAAAAAAAAAAAATAAAGAAGCAAGCAAATACAAAATTGCAAACATTTATATTTTCATCAATATTAAAAATGATTTAACTTAATGCATTGTAACAGAATGGGTCCTGACTTTACATGACAGTAGACTTGATAGGCTGTCAGAATGGGAGATGATATATTAACACACAAACATATATCAAAAATCTACTTGTTTACTCATCTTTTTTCTCCATTTTGAACTTCCATTAATCCCCGAGTTTGAACCCATGAAGGATAAGAATATTCTACTTCAGATTATATTAATATCACTATTTATAATATGCAAGTATGTGACAATATAGAAAAAATACAAACAACAGTCTTTAATTTAAAATCATATATTTAACAAATTTATTTACAATTAACATAGTTTAAACAATGAGATTATAACAAAAATAAATAATTTGTTTAGATATCAGTCAATATTCTTTGATTACTTCAAAGAATATTCATCCAATATCAATACTAACACAAAATAAATTAAAATTACAATTTGTTGATATTTATGTTTACACTTGCTTGCTAATTTGATTTTCATCAAAATCGTAATTCTTCATCTCCAATCAGTTTTATTGATAAGTTCATATCAATAATGTGAGGATGGTAGGGGATCTTCCCTTCTATTGTGGTTTATCTCTACAAAGATAGAAAAGACCATACAAACTATAGATTATTAATCATATACACTGAAAACAAATAAATAAATGATGAAATGGTTAATAGTAATAAACAAAAAATAAATAACAGTTTCATTGTACAAGTGTAGGTATTTAAGCTTTAATAGGATAAAATCTTACCTTTCTCCAAGTGATGATTAAAACTAACCATAAGTAAGTTCCCATCTGGATCTATATTTTATTTCAATTTACAATAAAGCTAATAATGCTTTTCCCTTCTCTAATATATTAAGAGTTTACAAAGGAAAGAAATAAACGAAAAATATATATAAAATAAATAAAAAATGACATCAACCTAAAGATCAATTAAGAGTCCATAAGGAAGGTTATAAATGTCCTCTTTGATCCAATTCATTTTTCAGTTGGTGGAGCTTGAATGTTCTAGAACACATACACCAGTGATCATAATTTCTTTAATTGTATGGTCTGCTTTGAGATGTTGAGTTTGTAACTTTACATCTAAATAGTAAAGTTGATGGTGTTCACAGCACAGATGAATAAATGTTATGTTGAATTAAATTTGAATTTGGTGGTTACAGCTCCACGGGTGATTACTTTCTTCTCCTGATGTAACTTCACACTTAGCAATACATGGATGTATCTGTTTCTATAATTGTAATTAATAAAATTTCTTGAGTGAATTGAAAAGAAAGATATTTGCCATTGGTAATCTCAAGTTAGAGTTGATCTATTCTCCAACTTAAACTTGTAAATGCTCTTGAAATATTGAATAGTTTAAAGCTATTTTTGATTTAGAATCCCTTATCTGAGTTTAAATCCATATGTTGTTTAATTTAATTTTATTCAGAGTCCTATGGGCTACTTTTGTGTAATGCTTTTATTTTGATGGCAGCAGACTTTTCAGTTCAAACTGCAAGCTCAATTTTTTCCACCCAAAAGAAATACATGTTGGTTAGCAGATGGGAATTTTTGATCAAATTTTTCAGAAAAAGATCGTTTGTTTTTATCTTTTGCTAATCCCCAAAATGAGGTTGCTCAATTTAGATATAAATTTGATGTTTTCAAACAGCAGATTCATGTTCATGCATTTGATTAATTATTTACGCCATTTGTTATAATTCAAATATATATATATATATACAAACAAATATTAAGCATTAATATATATATATATATGATAGATTAATAACAACAAACATTTTTTTGTTACTTCTTTCCTTTAAGTACTTTTCTAAATTTCATGCTGGCATCTAAAATCTGATTACTGTATTGTTGTAATGGGTGTAAATTAAGCAACAATTGACAAGAGGTTTTTAATATAGGTAAGTATTAGTGTCTACATTTTATGGTTTAGTTTAAAGAGGTACTTACCATATGTTTATTAAATGTTTAACGATAAATATAAAACTAAACGTTTAATTATGGAAACAATTGTTCCATAATTAAATGTTTAATTTATTTACTTATCTTTGTTAAAAATCTCTTGTCAATTGTTGCTTAATTCACACACATTGCAGCAATACAGGGAAAGAATTATCAGATTTAGATGCAAGATAACAATTTTTTTTATTGTTATTAATCTATCATGTATATAAGTATATATGAACTATAACAAATGACGTAAATAATTAATCTAATGCATGAACACAAACCTACTGTTTGAAAACATCAAATTCACATCCAAATCAAACAACCTTGTTTTGGTGATTAGCAAAAGATAAAAACAAACGACTTTCTTCTCAAAAATCATATCAAGAACTCCTACTAGCTAACCAACATATCCTTCTTTTGAGCAGAAGTTGAACTTGCAGTTTGAACAGAAAAGTTTGTCATCATAACAATAAAATATTAAATGAAAATAGGATTCTGAATAGTTAAATTAAACAACATACGGATTTAAACCCAGACAATTAAGGGATCCTAAATCAAAACTCTCAAAAATAGCTTTGAACTATTCAATATTTCAAAAGCATTTCCAAGTTTAAGTTGGAGAGTAGATCAAGTCTAACTTGAGATTATCAATGGCAAATATCTTGCTTTTCAATTCATTCAAAAACTTTAATTAGCTACAAATTATAGAAACACATACAACCATGTGTTACTAAGTGTGAAGTTACATCAGAGGAAGAAAGTCATCACCCATGGAGCTGTAACTGCCAAAACCAAATTTAATTTGACATAGCGTCTATTCACCTATGTTGTGAACACCATCAATTTTACTATTTAGACATGAAGCTACAAAGTCAACATATCAAAGCAGGTCATACAAACAAAAATTCTGATCACAGGTATATCCGTTCTAAAATATTTGAACCCCACCAACTGAAAAATGAACTGGATCAAAGAGGACATTTATAATCTTTTTAGGATATTTTTGTTATGGACTCTTAATTGATCTGTAGGTTGATGTCATATTTTTTTTTTGTTATTTTATATATATATAGAACCAGAGACTTTCTCAGCTTCAAAGATTCCTTCATAATTTTTATAAAGTTATTTAAAAGTTTTATAGGATATAGCACACATACGCAGCTATATTGTAAAATTCTGTAATTTTAAATTCCGTCTTCAATAGAATTTACTTGTTAGTTAAAATATATTTCTTCTGACACTTTTTTTTTATCAAATTGTAAAAACATTTCAGGTTAAAAGTTTTAATCTTTGTTTTTTTTTTTTTGAGAAAGCTTTTAATTTTGCAAAGTTAATTGCATTCCTGTTTCTTTTATTTTAATTACCATCCATTTTTAGTTTAATTTAAAAAGCGGAGATTTAATTTTGTATTGTTTTTTTTTATAAGATATTCCCTGGTTAGAATTACTGATTAAGGTTGAGTAGGAGATAAAGATTTGCCCTGGGCTAAGGCTTATAATTAAAAAACAAGAAAGATTACACGGGAGATACATAGAGGATATAAATAACCCCAAAAATTTTGGACATTTTTATTCTTGGCTTGACTAAGCTAATTCTGCTTCAAAGTGATTGATTGATCCAGCTTCTTGCAATTCTACTATTTGTTTTATATTAGCCTGCTGAGATTCGTACTGTGTTGGCAGTCCAGACATATTTTTTTCTTAAAGTTTGCTTCAACAAGATGACTAAATTTACTGCTATGTGTATTCAAATCTACAACATGCCCTGTTAACTTACCTAAGGATGGATTCCTGAAATATGCCTCTACATTTGCCACCATGAAAGTTGAATTCAAAATAACTGTGTGCACTCTGTGGAAAACTCCGTGGACTCTGCTTTACTATTAAGGTAAAAATATTTCTTATTCTTTTGAGGGTATATGAATCTTTAGTTAAATCTCTGCTCAATCTAAAAATTAACCTGATGTAAAAAGTTTTAATAGTTATTTAATTTCATATTTATTATATGTATTTGCTTTTCTTTGTATTTATAGTGTGTCTTGGAATCTTAATTTTAAGATTCCAAGTTTGTTTTCAATTTTATTTATTGGGAAGTGTATTGTGAGATTATATTTTATATGCTTACTATGCCTTCTTCTTTTTTATTATTATTAACCCTTACTAAATGCTCTAGCAGTTTTTTGTAATTTTAATTTGCTCACCTATCCCTATTTTAGTGTTCAATAATTAATTGAAATTAATGGGTTTGAACTTCTTGCAAACCACAAATCTTTTGGCTGGTGGTTTACCATGTTTGTTATTCTAGTTTTTCTGAAGTTGGAGATTTTGTGTCATTTCTAGATTGCATAAGATCATAATCATTCTTCAAGTTTTTTTGTCTTGTATGTAAAATCAACCATGAATTGTCTTAAATGTGGTACATCATGAGCTGTCCTACTGGCAAAATGATGTTCTTGGTCTCGACACATTATTCTGGGCTGAGAAATGCTAGCCAGCCCTGTTTCATTGATTTCCTGCAAGACCATGTTGTTTTTTATATCTCTGAATTAGGATACTCAAATTATTGTTCTTTTATAAATCACCAGCAGAAAGATATTATTAATTCCCTTTTTAAATTGTATGAGAGAAAGAATTTGGCTGGCAAAGTGTTTAATTTTTAATAATTGCAGAACTCATATACATTCTCTGATGAATATGCTTATAAAAATCTAGGTCAAACTTTCGTATTCAGTTTGCTAGATTTAATTTAGTTTATTGAATTTAATAAAATTTTCACATTAGTTCAAATTATTGTCTATGTGTTTCATTTTTGCAACTGTCTGAACAATAGTTAAGATCTCTTGTTGCCTTCTTGCGTCTAGTCAGTGCAAAGCATCATCACCATCCACTTTTGATCATGGTAAACAATGTGATGATGATGTGATGTATTGTGGCTTCTCCTTAAATAAAGTCAAGAATATCTCAGCAATTATGCCCAGATAATTTCCATTCCCCACTCTAAGTTTTCCCATATTCTGCTCCATTCCATTTCCATAACATAATCTTTGTCAACTCTATGGCCTTTATATCTAAATCCCCCTTATTTTTTCCCAAACCCAGCATAAAAACCAATAATTCACTTTCTGTATAATCACTTTTTTCATATTTATTCTTCCACAACTTCATTATATGGACCATTTCTGTTTTCAAGCATTTACATTCAATTAACAAATGTCTAATATTTTCTATTCCTTCCTTACAAATTAAAAAGCGTATGAAACACTTGAACGAGAAGCTATAAACATTCCAAAAATTATACGCTAAGCGCTTTCGAGGCCATTTGCCTCATATTCATAGCAGTAATGCGAGATGCAGAATGAGGAAATAGGGTAAGGAAACAAAGCGGTATGCAAATGAGCTAGATAGTCCAATGTTTGGAGATGTCAAAGCAGGTATCCCGTCTTGATAGCGTTATTATTGCCAATAATGAAGTATGCTTGATTTTCCGCTTGATGTCATTTTTCTCAATTCATTAATGGCAATAATAACGCTATCAATAGACGGGATACCTGCTTTGACATCTCCAAACGTTGGACTATCTAGCTCATTTGCATATGCTTTGCATACCACTTTGTTTCCTTGCCCTATTTCCTCATTCTGCATCTCGCATTACTGCTATGAATATGAGGCAAATGGCCTCGAAAGCACTTAGCATACAATAATTTTTGGAATCTTTATAGCTTCTCGTTCAAGTGTTTCATATGCTTTTTAATTTGTATATTAAATTATCGAGGGAGAAGTTTAAAATCCTTAATATTCCTTCCTTACATAATTTACAAAATAAATCACCCATATTTTTCCATTTACATGTATATTCTCTTGATACTAAAGATCCCATTCGAGCCTTAAACAATAAACTACTTTCCTTACTATTATCATATATTAACTCGCACCTAATATTCTGTTTATTTCTATATATATTTAAACTCTTTTTACTCTCCATACTATTTCTCCATCTCTCTAACTCCCTATTCTTTATTAATAAATCAATTCTTTTATCCCATTCCTTACTACTATAACACTCAACAATCCTCTTAATACAATCATCCCATCTTTTGTACAAATATACTGATATAAATTCTTTATCCAAAACTTTTGCATACCACATTACCTTTCTCATCCATCTTGTTATCTGCCCTTTACTCATAAACCAATTAAATACTATTTTGGCTATTCTTTTATTATCCATAAACTGCAATCTACCAAACATTTTCATTAACTTTTTGCATCTCTCATATGAAAACTTGACCATACCATTTCTCCTTGAATTGCCTCCCTTGCTGTCGATATATTTGCATCCAATGCATGTCTTCTTACTTCCCTTTGAACTTTTTCTAAATAATCTAATACCTCTTTACTAACACATAATGCATCAATACCATATGTTAACCCTGCTACTGCAATTCCCTTCCATATAATTCTAGCTACATCATATTTATTATATGAAAACACAGTTAATTTCTTTATCAATCCATTTCTTTTCTTTGCTTCATTTATCAATTTTTTCTCCCATTCATACAAATAATTTTTCTGATTACTTAAAATAATTCCCAAATAATTATATCTATTCACCACACTTAACTTAATATCTCCCAATAAAAATTCTATATCTTCTCTTTCTCCAGTATTAACCATCATTATATTTGATTTTTCTTCACTAAATTTAATCCTCATCTCTTTACCCACCCTTGCACGTCATCAGCATAACTTCCATATCTTCTCTTCTTTCTGCACACAAAAAAATATCATCTGTAAAAAAAAAAAAACCCTGACAAAATATATTTTCCCGTACCACTATTAACAGTATCTCTACCCCTCTTCCTAATCTTTCTATTGCTCTTTCCATTTCACTTAAATATAACACAAACAAAATAGGTAACATAGGGCACCCTTGCCTTAGTCCCATCCCATTTTTAACTTTAACTGATTCAATATTCCCTAACTAATATATATAATAATTATTTTCATATAATTTCTTAATAATATCCTCTAAAGCTTCATCCATTCCCAAATTTGCTAAATGTATCCATAATCTATTTCTATTTACTCTATCATATGCCTTCTCTATATTTATAAAACTCATATATAACTGTTTACCTGAATTTCTACTCATATCCATAAGTTGTGTAACTACAAATAAACTATCTCCTATACACCTATCTAATCTAAAACCTCCTTGCATTTCCCCCACTACATTATTCCCTTCCATCAATTTTACAACTCTTCTAGCCACCATATATGAGAAAACTTTATATAAAACTGTTGTTACCGCTATCGGTCTATAATTATTTAACTTTCTATGATCCTTACCCTTTCCTTTAAATAATAATCTTACCCTTGTATTACTCCAGCTACTGGGAAAAATTCTATTCTGTGCCATCTTATTAAAACAGGAGAATAACTTTACTTTTGACCTATATCCTAAATTCATTATCATCTCTGCTGCCCATCTATCTAAACCTCTTGCCTTTCCACTTTTTAGTTTCTTCTCTACCTCATTCAGTTCATTTTTTGTACACCTAATATATCCATTACTATATGCTTTCATGTTTTCAAATTTTCCAGATACGCAGTGGCACCCTCTGTGATCAAGGGTAGATTGAATGACCATTACAATATATATATATATATCTTTCTTTCCTTTAATATTGATTGAAGAGAGGTGTAAACTATTAATACTTTAGAGAATGTAAAAGCATTATTAGCTTTATTTATTATAAGTGAAGTAAAATATTAGTCCAAGCGGGAACTTGCTTGTGGATAAATCTAATCATCACTTGGGAAAAGAAAAGATTTTTACCTTATTGTGAATTAAATACCAACATTTGTACAGGGACACTGTTATTTGTTTGTTATTACTAACTATTTCATCATTTATTTATTTTTTTTCAATATATATGATTAATAAGCTAGAGTGTGATGGTCTTTTCTATTTTTGTAAAGCCAAACCACAATAGAAAAGGGGATCCCATGCCACCAACACATAAACATAAATATCAACAAATTATAATTTTGATTTAGTTTGTGTTAATATTGATATTGGATAAGTATTCCTTGAAGGGAATTAGGGAATGGATTAATGATATTAACTGTAATAATCAAAGAATATTTACCGATATCTAAACAAATTATTTATTTTTGTTATAATCTCATTGTTTAAAGTATGTTAATTGTAAATATTTTTGTTAAATATATGATTTTGAATTAAAGACTAATGTTTGTATTATTTTCTATATTCAATTCTCAATTTATCACATACACATTATAAATAGTGATATTATAGAATATTATGCATATTTTTCCTGGTTTCGAACTCTGGGATTAACAGGAGTTCAAAAGGAAGAAGGGAGATGAATATAGATAGATTTTTGATATATGTTTGTGTGTTAACACATCATCTCGCAGGAATGAGATCAGAGTGGACATAAGTCTATATATTTGGAAATCATAGATAAGCTTTCTTACCCACTCTGATAGCCTATCAAGTCTACTGTCATGTAAGGTAAGGACCCATTCCATTACATATGGCACTTCCAGTCATGAAGCCTTCGAATCTCATATTATTACAATTCGAGATTCCCAATAACAAAAGTAATAAAACCTAAACACTTTTCATTCCAATTGTTTGTTGCAATGTGATAAATTGAACTTGAATAGTGAAAATTTACTAATGATTAAAATCATGCAAAAAAGAGTAGTCAACCGTTTAAAAAGAATAAATATTCAGATCTAAAATAGTAATGATGAAAAGTCAAATAAAATAACAGCGTAAGTAAAATACAATTTTTTTTTGGCAAGGACAATAACATGTAGTGATAATAAATCTTTCCTTGATTTTCCTTATTACAAGAAATATTTATAAAACTTAAAGGCTGAAGTAAGGGTTAGTAAAATAATTTAAAACAAAGAAATAATAAAATAGATGATCACTAGGAAGAAATTAAAAATGATGCAATCAGAAATTGTAAATAAAATTGAAGTATAATCTGATATAGAAGAAGGTGAGATGGAGAATTCTCTTTTAGAAATTTTAGAAACAGGACAAAATGTAGGTATATATGGGGGACTACAGTAGAAAAAATGCAAGCACCAGAAACTACAAAGACTCCAGAAAAACAAGGACAGGAGAAAGCAAACCCAAGTCATGTTTTGTTTAATCAAATGAGGATGATGATGCAGCAACAGCAAATCAATAACAGAGGTCATCAGCAAATGGCAGCAAGTCAGCAAAAACAAAAAATATATCTGAAAGAATAAATAACATGACAAATGATTTATCTAAAATGAAAATTGATATGGCAACCGATTTGTCCAAAAAAAAGGGCAACATTAAAATTGAAATCAAAGTAAAAGTAGCTCAATTACAGACAAATATTAATAGCAAATTACAACAATTAGAAAAAGTCATAGATAAAAAGACCACAAATATGAAAAGATTTGTAGAATTCAAGAGAAAAATTGAAAGTAAAATAGATACTAAGTGCATAGAAATGAAAAAAGATCATGAGAATTTTGAATGCAAAACAGAACAAAATCAGAAAAAATACCAGACTGAAATTAGTGGACAAGTAGATAATATACAAATAAAAATAAATCACTATAAAAAGGAACAAGACAATAAAATTGAGATTTAACAAAAATAAATTTCATTTGATGGAAAATGATCATAAGTGTCTCAATATAAAACAAAACTTGATGGAAACAAAAGTGACACAAAATAAAAACAGTATTGAAAAATTACTTGAAAATCACAATAATCTATTAGACCAAACAGAAACCACCAACATATCTGTAAATCAAATGATGAAAAATTTAAAAGGCAAATATGCTATTAAATTAGACAAGTTGAAAGAAAGACAAAACCAAAAGTTCCACAATTTTAAGCTTTCTAAATATGAACAGGAAATATAACAGAAAAACTAAATCATATCTGGGAGACTGTTAATAGAATTGATTGCAAGCAAATTAAAACCATAAATCAATATGAAATGGGTAAGGAAAGAGAGGATATGCATCAAGCTTCAATAAATTCAAAATGGGTTTTGTATATGGAATCCATAAAAATGGTAATAAATTTATATAGATATCTTCATTAGCTTTTAGGCATAAACCAAATTAGACAAAAATATCCTCTGCAATATAAAATGTTTCCAATTCATTGTAGAATATTCATCTAAGATATAAATGGGATAAAATTTCAGATGATCATTTCATCACCCAGATAGCAATAAGAATTCTAGATTTATCATAAGAAACATCAGCAAATTTTTTTCTTAATTTTTTTTCAAAATTGTTATTAATAGTATCTCAGAATGCAATTGAAAAAAAAAAGATTAATTGTATTTAAGCATTCATTTTGCTATTATCATTTTATTATTAGAAATTTATATAGAAGCGATTATCATATTATCAGAACATTACTGAGCAGGAGAGAGGATGATATAGATAATGATGTTATATGTAAAGGAAAAGGCATTATTTAACAATAAATTTGATATGGATTGAATTTTGAAGCCACTACTGTTCAATGAGACATGAAGAAAAATTTGGGAAAGAAGAATTTTGATATTCCATTAGAAAAAAAAATCTTGGATTAGTATAACTGATGAAATTTGAGATAATTAAGTGAGTCTGTGAAATCTCTATCAACTAAGAAACATACAAAAAATATAACTTAATATGACATTGACTTCTGGATTAACTAATAGAGTTATTCTCAGAGCAAATTTCATCATCTCTATTATGAGAGAATAGAGACAAAAATTCATTACTGTAACAATCTTGAGACAATTAGTTTGTCAATGATTTGTAAGATTCCACATAAGTCACAATACTATACTCAACACAATTAGCCAAATTATATACTGTATAAATAGGCTACATCTTACTTGGTATGCCTATTATGTTTACTCAATAAATGACAAATTAATTCCCAATATTAAAATGGTTTGCAATTTGCATAGACTTTTGTGAAAATTCACTTTTAGAAAAATCTTATTTTCTAGAGATGACATTGCAGTGCACAAATCTTTATCAATTGCAAATATTGCATTAATCTCTGTTTTGATTTAAGGCCATCAGAAATAATTCAAAAAATTTCTGACTATTTCCTCCATAGTGGATTTATCATAATTTGCTATTGTTCATATATCATTCTAGTGCACTGAGTCATTATTTAAAATTTATGCTGCACTAAAACAATAGCTGGGTGATGAGGATTGAAGTATTTTCCTACTCTTTTTTATTCTTTAGCTAAGAATAACTAACACTCATTTACTGCCAATTTTGGATGATTACTGATATTATCTATGGACCAACTAAGGAGAAAAAAAATACTAAGTTTCTTGGATTCACATTTCAAATCAGAAGAAAGCAATTTAAACTATTTTAATTTCTTCATTACTACACAAATTATTCAAAATAATCAATAATTAACAATTAAAAATTCATTCAGGTTCAGTTTATTAGTTTAAATATTTTGCCAATAAACAACACATGGCCACCACTTCTTATGCTTGTGTCTAACTATTGTTAAAATAGGCAAAACTCACTAAACGTATCGCCACACACAGCAAGCTAGAGTAATCAATGGATGCCAGAAGGCCTGTGCATAGGCACTAGATGGGGATTTTATGCACAGGCCTTCTGGCATCCATTGAGTACTCTAGCTTGCTGTGTGTGGCGATAGGTATAGTGAGTTTTGCCTGTTTTAAATATTTTGCTAGGGAATGTTTATCTAATTTCAATGACCATTATTTTTAAATAATTAAAAAAATCAATTTCTTCATCTAAAATATAATTTTACAATTTAAAATCTATTTTGATGTTGTTTGATTGTTGATCAGCTATTTTAATTCTATTCATTCAGAAAATAACAATTATAAGCTCAGTTATCAGACAGTATTGTTTCTATTTTCTTTTTATATTCAGTTATAAAATGCTTTAAATCTTAATTTTAAAATTAACATCCATTTAAATAATATTTTAAAAAAATAATTTTGTCTTAACACTTGATCAATTTAATATACAAAAAACATTCTGCTTATATATATACATGACTATATTAAACAACCCCTACATCCCTTACACCCAGTTTTAACAAAGGTTAAATTTTACTAAATAAAATCACGATTTCCAATGTTCAACAATTTTTTTTAGACTTTTATTTTCATTTATTGTAAAAACAGGTGGAAAAATCCTTGCAAAAGATTGGCGAATAATCAACATACTGATTTTATATAATAAAAATTTAAACATTATTAAAATGGTGATAATTACTAAATTATTCAATTCTTATATTGAGCTAAAAACATTAATACAAAAATAAAATATCCACATTTATTCACGAATTTACAAGCAATCAACAGCCAATAGCAACTCACAAACAGCATGACCATTCTAATTCCAGAAGAAAAAGATAAAAAGACAAAACAATGACAAAATAATAATATTAAAAATAAGTTTTGCAATGACTATATAAATTAATCTGTTAACCAAAAAATATATCTATATATAGACCATGCTAGTCCATTTTTTGTTTATTTGATATTTTGTGCTACTATCTTTTAAAATTCTTTTGCAGAAAACTTTTCTTAATGAACTATTTCAATGTTATGTTTAATTAATTATATCTCTTCAATGTATTCTTTACAATATGTTTCCAATAAAACAATCAATTGTGAGTTTTTAAAAATGTTTTTGAGATTTCTTTATAATGCAAATAGGATCTTCATCTATGAAAACCATGATCAACTTCATTATAAAAACCCTTTTTAGAAAGTCTTGTATTATTTGTTTCCCACATCCAATCCAATGAAGATATAATTTTACACTACTGGACTGCACAGTAAATCACATCAGCAAATTGAAGAACAAATTAATTGATCATATGATTTACTACTTTGTATTTAAAATTGTTCAGAGATTCTTTAAATAAAACTTTTCCAAAGCTTTTGTTTCTTCAATAGAGTATCCAAATCTGATTTCCATACAATAAATTAGTTAAAATAGCAACACAATTTAATTGGAACAATTATTTCTTTGTGATGAAATATTCTATTTTTAAAGTTGTTAAAAAGAATAGCAGCACATAGGAGTTTGAGCTGAATCTTGACATCTAAGTCCATCTTGTTATTTACAAAACTATCAACATATTTGAATTGGCTTATATTTTCAAAATGATTATCATTTGGTAATGAAAAAATGAGTTTTTTTTTTATAATATTATTTATTAAAACAAAGTTTTTATATGTTGCATTCAAAGTATTAATTACATTCTGTAAATTGCCTTTTAAATAACAAAAATTTAGAATTCAAGAAGATAAACTTCTTGCTTTAACTTTTAATTGTTTCAAATTAATTATTCCACCAGCAAATTTATCATACATCTTAATTCCTGATTCATTAAACCACATACAAACAGTTACACAATCTACTGCCATAAAAATTGAAAACAATGCTGAAGCAAACACACATCCTGATTTAACAGCAGTTTTCATTTCAAATGAGTCAAGTTTTCTATCTATAGTAGTAACATTTTCCCATGATACCTCATGTAGATGCTGTATAATAGAATAAACTTTGATGGATAACCAACTAATTAAAAATAATGCCATAGACTTGTTCAATTAATTGAATCAAATGTCTTAGCAATAATCAATAAAAGCAATATATAAATCATTTTTTTGATTCTGACACTTTTAATTTCAAATAATGCCATAGAACTATTCAATTAATTGAATCAAATCAATAAAAACAATAGATAAAACATTTTTTTGTTCCCGACATCATCTGGCACCAAAAAATAATTCTATAGTGTTTCTTGATTTTCTAAAATCACAATTAACTTTTGACTAGAAACAAACCTTTTTAATATATCCTTGAAACTACCTTTGATGTAGTAGATAAAACTAATATTTCATAATAATTACCACAATCTTTTCTATTTCCTTCATTTTTAAAAATTGAAACAATAGAAACACCTTTAAAACCAGGCAGTAACAACTTCATGAATCCATATACTCTTAAAAATTCCAATATTTTTTGAAGAAAATATCACTATGTTTTAATTCTTCTCAAGATATTTCACCAGAACGTACAGTCTTTCCATTTTTATGATTACAAAGAGTTATTTTGACTTCACTAAACTGAATGTCTTTGCTCACATCTAAATGAGTAGATAAAATGGATATATTATTAGAAATCATCTTAATTTTTGTATCATTTTCAAAAAAATGATCAAAATACTCTTTCTACCTGTTCAAAATGTCATTGTCATCATATAAGAGAGTGACAATGCTGGATTTAATAGCACTGTGATACTGTTTTTCAGGTTCACAGGTTGCTTTCAATGTATTAAAAAAATTATAGTGACCACAGTTGGTAAATATCTGTATCTTCTTTGGAGTTTTAATCCACCAAATCATTTTTAAGTCTTCTACTTCCAATCAATCACTTAACTTCTATCTTGAAATCTTTATATTTATTTAGAAACTCAACATTTAATCTATTATTCTATTAAGCAGAACATGACTTATGATTCATTTTAACCAAATTATTAATAATAAAATCATTGTCACACAACTATTCATGATTCTTCTTTATAGTGATTCATGAATAGGTTAACTTGTATCCATAACATATTCTTTAAACTAACTTCATGCTTCAATAATACAACAATTCTAAACATCCAAGTGAATAATTTTAATGTTTAATAGTTGTCAAAATTTATCATGTATAATAGATACATGTGAATATGATTAGAATAAGACTCATTTCTTAATGCAACTATCATTTTAACCTTAGAATATACTAATCTACATTCCTTCCAACAATCTGCATTTGTAAGTGCTTTTGTAATATGAACCTCTCTTGTATTCTGAATCCTAACTATACTATAATTTATTAAATGCTATTGTTTGAGCTTAGATGCAAATCCATATTCCTTTATAGCAATTTTTCTGTCTAATCAAAGTATTTGTGATAGTCAAAGTATGTGTTGTCAAAAATTCAGTGATAGCAAAATATTTAAGTTTACAGTAACAAAACTATTATTTCCAATAATTTTTGGCCAAATTCTATTATTTGTACCAACACATACATTATGTCTCCTACATATAATTTTTTAATGACACTGTTGTAATAATGTTAACCAGCAATAAAAAAAAAAGTAGCTATCTACATTCAATTTTATCTTTAGCTCAATCTTTAAACCCTGTTTCTATATCATGAAAGAATATTTGGATGACTAGCAGATAAATTGAAGATTCTGTGGATTTGGAATAGGAATTTATTGTAAAAGTAAATAATTTATAAATTCAAGGTGTAATCTAAAACCTCTCATTACTTTTTATTGATGGATCTCTCCCTTCCCATTGAATTTTTAACGTTATTTGGCTTTTATTTTTCTTATTTGGTTTTGAGAAAATGGGATAGGGGTGATAGAGAAGTGGAAGAGAGGGGAAAAATATGGTAAATTGTAAGGTTTCAAGGTCAATATCTAATAGTGACTTTTCCAGATTAATTTATGTACAATTTCAAACAACTTCTTTTTCTTTGTCATTGACAGATTCATTTGGAATTTTTATTCATTTTTAAAAGTATTTAATTTTTTTCTTATTTCCTTTTTAAAAATTGAGAGATAGGTGGAAATGGAAATTATGTTCAATTGTAGAAGTGTTGTCACTTTTAGGAAAACAAAAATGGTCAACACTATTCAATATAAATTTTGAATTAAACTAACAATCTAAATAAAAATGGATTGCCTAGCTATGAAACAAGAACAAATTATAAGATTAAAATGAAACCTCTTTCTTATTTCTTTGGAATGCTACTACACAATAGTTGTTTTCTTCTTACACAAAAATCTAAAAAAAAAAGAAGCCAACATCGTTTTATATGAACTGAGAAATTTGGTATGAATGAACAATGCAAAATCACTCTAAACATTCCCTTGAGTTTATACATGACCTTAGGTCCAAATGAAGTATGTAAGATGGTTTATTTTTACCTGCGTTTAAAAAAGTAGTAGTAGTAGTAGTAGTAGTGGTGGTAGTAGTGGTAGTAGTAGTAGTAGTAGTAGTAGTAGGGAGTAGTAGGAGTAGTAGTAGTAGTAGTAGTAGTAGTAGTAGTAGACAAGATGGCGGACAAGCAGTAATTCTTGCTAGCATTGCTCAGTTTTATTTGCTTTTCTTATTCATTTATTGTGAAATCTGTATCCTAAAAACGTTTGAATCAAGTTATAAACCTATCACTGACACACTGTGAGGCAGTGGGGTAAGTAAACCCTTGTGCTATTGTAGATAATTCTTTTATTGTTTTGATGGATTACAACGATCCATCAAATACGTTACAAATGGCGGCTTCTAACGGCCAAATTGAAAAATCCAAATCTAATCCTACCTTAAATCATCTTACTATTAATCAAAATTCACAATCTTTAGTTCATAGTAACCAAATGTATTCCATATCAACTAAATCAATTAATAATCGTGATCTCTTTTCCACAGAAAATTCGGAAGTTAATGTTGACTCTGAGGCAGAAATACGAGGGCCTAGAAACAACACGCTAAACGTTTCTGCGTCAAGCAACACAACTCAAAATTCTATTAATTCGTCACTATTCATTAACTCCATACAATCAAATGCGAAAATAGGAGGGCTCATGTACAACGAGCATGAATATCCAGAGCTTACAATAGCGAGTCAAGATCAAGTGAAAGAAAACAAGGAAAATAGTCAATCAAAATCAGAGCCTATAGCAACGAAACAATTTCAAGTACAAAATAACAATAGAGAAAATAATCACTTTTCACGAAACTCAATATACAATAGAACACCTAATGAAAATAGTAATACTTACGCCAGAATCGTTAGGTCCTCCCCTTCATCGTTTATCGCCGGTGGTATTACCACTTCTGATTCTTTGGCAGAGGTGATGGGCCTTGACGATGAAATGGAAGTTTGCTGTTTAGATGACGAATCTACAGAAGAACAGCCTCAAAATATTACTCCTGAAGTATACGATCAAATTAATACCAAATTTAACGAAACAATACCAGCTAGTCTCCTTAACTCGTTCAAAAAATTCGAAAACAATAAAACCATCATTATGACGGTTACTAATTCTAAATGTGATCTTGGTCGTTTTCCTTTTGATGAATTCTACCAGATGTTAACAGATAAAAATCTGTGGTCATACATATATAAAGTTCTAACGCATCCGAACAACAGATACCTTTGTTTGGAGTTCCACAATAGGACTCAACAACAAATCTTCCGAAAACATATTAAATTTCTGGGGAAAAAAATAATTTGTTACATTGACACCAGTCGCCCCCTACATTTGTATGGGAGAATTAAAAATTGTCATGTTGATTTTAATGAAGCTGATTTACAGTTGCTAATGAAAGATTATGGCAAAGTTATAAATTTCTCATATCTTAATCACAAAAAAGCAGTTATTCCCGTATTTTCTAACACTGCAATATTTAGTTTAATTATGAAAAAAGATATTTCTCCATACGACATTCCTACGACGCATGACACTGAAGCGTCACCACTGGTAATAACGTTTAGGGGCATTCCACCTCAATGTTTTGAATGCAAACTTAGAACGCATTTGGTTAACGACTGTCCTAGCAAATATTGTAACAAATGTGGATTCAAAATCACCAAGCTACACGACTGCTCAAATAATATAAATGCAAAAAAACAACTAACCACATACCCGCAAAGAAATAATGGTAATTGTATTGTATCACAAACAAATCAAATTACCACCCAAGAACCAAATACAAACACACACTCGGCAATAATTTCACATAATAATACCGGCTCTCTTACAACATATAACACAGTCCAAGAATCCACTCTTGAAACCAGGTCAGAGTCTATACCTTCTTTTAACACTGATCAACAATCAAGAATGGAAAGTAGTGCTGGGTTGCTAACATCATTTAATACTGATCAGCAATCCATGAGTGAGGCCAGTCCACTAGAATCCACTAACCATTTAGAATCTTCTGCTGACTCCATGTCAACAATGACTGAAAGTAGTAATTCTTTTCAAAATGGTAAGAAAAACAAGAGGAAAAATAAAAACAATGGAGCAATTCCTAAGGTTGATCCCAGTGAAAATTCAAACTGTGACAAGGATCAGGCTAACCAAGCCCCTAAAAATAAGAACCAAAGTGTAATTTCTGCACCAGTCAAGAAAAAAATGAAGGCAACTAACACATCCCCAGTTAATAATGACAACACTGAAAACCCTTATTGTACTAGAAAATCAATGCAGGAATCTTCTGATGAAGTTAGTCAACTTGATGTCTACAAGGAAGGTGTGGACATACATAGGAGAGCTTCCAGAGGTTCAAAGGGTGACTCATCAGTGGCCACCCAGATAACCTAGCAATTCTAAACTTTATTATCACTATGGAATCAATTATTCTGGTAATGGTCTGTTATTGGCTTGCCGACTTGATTTATTTGAACTCCTTCCTTTGCCTTGTTATGGAGCATAACCGGTCTATAGTTGGTAATCAGGTCCTCAAAACTCTCAAAAACACTCTATTGATGGGTATAACATGTGCAATAAGTAATAACTTAGAAGAAATATTCCAATTGGCATTTCCTGATGGCCCTTGTTGTACCATTCCTCTAACTTCCTAATAAAACTAACATGCTTTTTTCTATAGTAGCTGTTAATGTCAGAGGGTTAAACTCTCTCCAAAGAATCTATGCAATATCCAATTGGATTGAACTATACAAACCGCATCTCTTTCTATGCACTGAAACCAAATTATCAGTAAACTCAATAATCAAGCCTGACCGATACTTTCAGAGGTTTGGATTTAATAGATTTTCCAACTCTAACACCTCATCTGCAGGAGTTGGAATTATCAATCACTGTGCTTCTCCTTTTCAATCAATAAACATACTATACTTGGACTCACATATGTTCATAACAACTTTATATAATCAAGCTTACACAATTAACATTATCCTAGTATACTTATACAACCAACCGAGTCTCCTTTATCAGCTAATCACTAATATAAATGCAATACTAGCTACCAATCCCTTTCCCACAGTCATGATTGGGGATTTTAATATGCCATACTCTAAATTCACCTTCAAATACCTTCACCTACTAAATAAAAAACTTATGAGTGGTGAAGGATTCTTCTCATCAAACTCTATCTCATATTACACTAGGAAAAATTCCTCATTAATAGACCTTGTATTCTACTCCCCAGAATTACATTTTCTAATACAGCCATCTCTAATACCAGTTGTTTTCTCAGACCATTTGGCACTTACAGTCACTATTAAAATAAATATGCTTGTATTTGAAGCTCCATTACTAACTAATACCACTAGACTGCTTCTCAAATCCAGTGCACCAGAAGCCATCCTCTCTGAGATTTACATTTATTTTAATAAAATTCATATACTTACTCTTCCACCTGAAGAAGCATGGTTCAGCTTCATAAACATCATTTCATCCACGATTAAACATTACACATGCAGAAATCCGACACCTACACATATGATGAAGAAACTGGAGTTGCTACACCAAAAAATTAGAAGCACACCAGCCAATACCTGCTCTATACTTTCAATTCTACTTCTCAATCAAGAATACAAGCAAACTCAATTAGTTTTGGCTGATTACTTAGCTACCAAAAAAGCAAAAATTTTTTTAAAAAATACGCATAACTGGTCTAGAGACTACATACGCTGGGCGCTAGGATATACTAGTAAAAAACTCACACCCACATCAATTCTGCACAACTCTAAAATAATAACTGCGGAAGGAATGATTGCACCATTGCTTGACTATTTTAAAAATAAGCTCCAGTCATGCCCCCGTCCTAGCATGACAAATCTCAAGCTCAACAACTTTAAAGACAATCACAATATTACTAATGAAGAAATAATGAATAAAATTAAAAAGTACCCTAATAGTGCACATCCTGGAATACACGCAATACCAAAATTTATATTAGAACACCTTAACTACTTCACTGTACCAATAATTCAAAAGATGCTCAGCCATCTTTCAAACCAAATACATATTATTCCACAATTATACCCTATCTCCCTTGTTCCCTTTCTCAAAAAACCCATTCATCCTACACCACTAAGCAATATCAGGCCAATTTCCATGTCTCCACTGGTTATTAAAGTAGCTGAAGCATTAGTTAAAGACAAAATTCAACCACTCATCCTGCAAAAAATCTCAAAGTATCAATTCGCAAAGAAGGGAAGCTCCATTCCTGAAGCACTCTTCCTTTTCAGAGCCATGATTGATCAAATCAGAGTTAATAAAAAGGCAGCACCAATAGTGGTCCAGCTGGATATTGAGGCGGCTTTTGACTCCATTCCAATTGATAAGCTTTTGGGGGCTCTTGAACAGTACAACATCCCTTTATCACTTAGATACATTCTGGCAAATCTATTGTACAATAGGTCCATTCATATTACATTAAATGGAAAATCATCTGTCAGTTTTGTTCCACACAGCTCCATTCCACAAGGCTCACCACTTAGTGCCCTCTTATTTATTTCCTATATTAACCCTTTGTTGATTGAGATGGAAAAAAAATTGCCACCTGTGGTTCTATCTCAAACTAATCTCTCTTTAAACCACATATCCTTTATGGATGATATAGTAGTCTTCCTACCTTCCAAGAAATATATACCCATGCTAATAGACATTCTAAACAAATATACACATGACTACTCACTCAAGTTCAACACTGGTAAAATGGCAACTTGGAATATTCTTACAGGCAAACCTAATGATTCTCTAACTAAATCCCCCCACATTCCTTTTTGGGAATCCCTTTCCACCTGTCAGTGGGTGCTAGAAGGACAGCCATTCAAAATCAGCTAATGGCATCAATTACTAAAATTATGAACTCTCTTTCTAGGGCCTACCTTTCAATACACAGTAAGACCACACTCATTAACATGTTGATACTACCCAAAATTAACTATTATATGCCAGTTGTTAGTTTTACCAAGGCTTTTATTCGAAAAATAAACTCATTATGTTGCAAATTGATCTGGAATAAGAAAGCCGTCTCAATAAGCATCAAGAACCTGCAGAAGCATACAAAGTTTAATGGATTATCATTGCACTCAATAAACACCTTCTATTACCGATCTCATAATACTCTAGTTAAAATTGCCACCAATTTCCCTATTTTTCAACCATACTTAAAAATAGAACCAACTGATACACCCCCACCTAGCAAGAACAAGTTTTTAAATAAACTATTACAACATATTAACAGGAATCCAACAAACAATGAGTTCAGCACAAAGATTGATTATTGGACTGCACATCAAATCCTGAACAAGATGGACACTCAATTATCTCTTAACAGTTTTCTCAACATAAACAATAAAGCAATTATTACTAAATATAAGTACTGGAATCTCGAACCGAAATACCTAGATTTCATGATTAAAATCAATTTAGAGGCCTTGCCCACTAATGAATTTCTCTCAAGGAAAATGCGATATGCAAAAATAGACCCTGTGTGCTCCATCTGCAACAGAGAGGAAGAAACAATGAATCATTTTTTGCTGAACTGCTCATCACTGACAAAATATAGGCAACTGATCACCACAATCTCACACAACAATAGAATTACCATCAATACCTTAATTGACAGTTTTTCAAAAGGTTTTTTCCCAACAATCAGGATTTCTATTTATCTGCTATTTACATTATGGTTCATTAGATGCCACTTTGTATTTAACCCCACTTCCCGCAAATTGGAGTCACTGTTCCTAAATAAATTGGAGAAAATTAAAACTAGGGACTGGCTCATTGCCCCAGTTGACATAGTGGCAGCAACCTGGAGTCTAATAAAACTTTAGCTCTAATCAAATATAAATAGATGTAGTAATCGAAAAAGAAGAGTTAAAAATTGTTTCTACTAACTCAAGCAAGAAAACACTAAACTACCACAAAATTAGGAATGAATAGTTGCAAGTCATTAATTGGATAATAAAAACATAATTGCAAACAATTGTAATACTGCAAGTAACAGTGACTATCAAACATTTATTAAACTTAATAATCACACAATACTTTAATTTAAGATGAATAAAGGAAAAAAAAATGTGAAACCAGATTGTAAAATAAAATTATGTACACTTTTCATTGTAAAATTATATCATATATATTTCATTGTAAAATCAAATCATGTATATATTTCATTGTAAAATCAAATCATGTATATATTTCATTGTAGAATCAAATCATGTATATATTTCATTGTAGAATCAAATCATGTATATCCTTCATTGTAGAATCAAATCATGTATATCCTTCATTGTAGAATCAAATCATGTATATCCTTCATTGTAGAATCAAATCATGTATATCCTTATTTGTAGAATCAAATCATGTATATTTTTATGTAATAAATTAATTTTAAAACTACTACTACTACTACTACTAGTAGTAGTAGTAGTAGTAGTAGTAGTAGTAGTAGTAGTAGTAGTAGTAGTAGTAGTAGTAGTAGTAGTAGTAGTAGACGACAAGATGGCGGACAAGCAGTAATTCTTGCTAGCACTGCTCAGTTTTATTTGCTTTTCTTATTCATTTATTGTGAAATCTGTATCCTGAAAACATTTGAATCAAGTTATAAACCTATCACTGACACACTGTGAGGCAGTGGGGTAAGTAAACCCTTGTGCTATTGTAGATAATTCTTTTATTGTTTTGATGGATTACAACGATCCATCAAATACGTTACAAATGGCGGCTTCTAACGGCCAAATTGAAAAATCCAAATCTAATCCTACCTTAAATCATCCTACTATTAATCAAAATTCACAATCTTTAGTTCATAGTAACCAAATGTATTCCGTATCAACTAAATCAATTAATAATCGTGATCTCTTTTCCACAGAAAATTTGGAAGTTAATGTTGACTCTGACGCAGAAATACGAGGGCCTAGAAACAACACGCTAAACGTTTCTGCGTCAAGCAACACAACTCAAAATTCTATTAATTCGTCACTATTCATAAACTCCATACAATCAAATGCGAAAATAGGAGGGCTCATGTACAACGAGCATGAATATCCAGAGCTTACAATAGCGAGTCAAGATCAAGTGAAAGAAAACAAGGAAAATAGTCAATCAAAATCAGAGCCTATAACAACGAAACAATTTCAAGTACAAAATAACAATAGAGAAAATAATCACTTTTCACGAAACTCAATATACAGTAGAACACCTAATGAAAATAGTAATACTTACGCCAGAATCGTTAGGTCCTCCCCTTCATCGCCTATCGCCGGTGGTATTACCACTTCTGATTCTTTGGCAGAGGTGATGGGCCTTGACGATGAAATGGAAGTTTGCTGTTTAGATGACGAATCTACAGAAGAACAGCCTCAAAATATTACTCCTGAAGTATACGATCAAATTAATACCAAATTTAACGAAACAATACCAGCTAGTCTTCTTAACTCGTTCAAAAAATTCAAAAACAATAAAACCGTCATTATGACGGTTACTAATTCTAAATGCGATCTTGGTCGTTTTCCTTTTGATGAATTCTACCAGATGTTAACAGATAAGAATCTGTGGTCATACATATATAAAGTTCTAACGCATCCGAACAACAGATACCTTTGTTTGGAGTTCCACAATAGGACTCAACAACAAATCTTCCGAAAACATATTAAATTTCTGGGGAAAAAAATAATTTGTTACATTGACACCAGTCGCCCCCTACATTTGTACGGGAGAATTAAAAATTGTCATGTTGATTTTAATGAAGCTGATTTACAGTCGCTAATGAAAAATTATGGCAAAGTTATAAATTTCTCATATCTTAATCACAGAAAAGCAGTTATTCCCGTATTTTCTAACACCGCAATATTTAGTTTAATTATGAAAAAAGATATTACTCCATACGACATTCCTACGACACATGACACTGAGGCGTCACCACTGGTAATAACGTTTAGGGGCATTCCACCTCAATGTTTTGAATGCAAACTTAGAACGCATTTGGTTAACGACTGTCCTAATAAATATTGTAACAAATGTGGATTCAAAATCACCAAGCTACACGACTGCTCAAATAATATAAATGCAAAAAACCAACTAACCACATACCCACAAAAAAATAATGGTAATTGTATTGTATCACAAACAAATCAAATTACCACCCAAGAACCAAATACACACACACACTCGGCAATAATTTCACATACTAATACCAGCTCTCTTACAACATATAACACAGTCCTAAAATCCACTCTTGAAACCAGGTCGGAGTCTATACCTTCTTTTAACACTGATCAACAATCAAGTATGGAAAGTAGTGCTGGGTTGCTAACATCATTTAATACTGATCAGCAATCCATGAGTGAGGCCAGTCCACTAGAATCCACTAACCATTTAGAATCTTCTGCTGACTCCATGTCAACAATGACTGAAAGTAGTAATTCTTTTCAAAATGCTAAGAAAAACAAGAGAAAAAATAAAAACAATGGAGCAATTCCAAAGGTCGATCCCAGTGAAAATTCAAACTGTGACAAGGATCAGGCTAACCAAGCCTCTAAAAATAAGAACCAAAGTATAATTTCTGCACCAGTCAAGAAAAAAATGAAGGCAACTAACACATCCCCAGTTAATAATGACAACACTGAAAACCCTTATTGTACTAGACAATCAATGCAGGAATCTTCTGATGAAGTTAGTCAACTTGATGTCTACAAGGAAGGCGTGGACATACATAGGAGAGCTTCCAGAGGTTCAAAGGGTGACTCATCAGTGGCCACCCAGATAACCTAGCAATTCTAAACTTTATTATCACTATGGAATCAGTTATTCTGGTAATGATCTGTTATTGGCTTGCCGATTTGATTTATTTGGACTCCTTCTTCCTTTGCCTTGTTATGGAGCATAACCGGTCCATAGTTGGTAATCAGGTCCTTAAAACCCTCAAAAACACTCTATTGATTGGGTATAACATGTGCAATAAGTAATAACTTAGAAGAAATATTCCAATTGGCATTTGCTGATGGCCCTTGTTGTACCATTCCTCTAACTTCCTAATCAACTAACATGCTTTTTTCTATAGTAGCTGTTAATGTCAGAGGGTTAAACTCTCTCCAAAGAATCTATGCAATATCCAATTGGATTGAACTATACAAACCGCATCTCTTTCTATGCACTGAAACCAAATTATCGGTAAACTCAATAATCAAGCCTGACCGATACTTTCAGAGGTTTGGATTTAATAGATTTTCCAACTCTAACACCTCATCTGCAGGAGTTGGAATTATCAATCACTGTGCTTCTCCTTTTCAATCAATAAACATACTATACTTGGACTCACATATGTGCATAACAACTTTATATAATCAAGCTTACACAATTAACATTATCCTAGTATACTTATACAACCAACCGAGTCTCATTTATCAGCTAATCACTAATATAAATGCAATACTAGCTACCAATCCCTTTCCCACAGTCATGATTGGGGATTTTAATATGCCATACTCTAAATTCACCTTCAAATACCTTCACCTACTAAATAAAAAACTTATGAGTGGTGAAGGATTCTTCTCATCAAACTCTATCTCATATTACACTAGGAAAAATTCCTCATTAATAGACCTTGTATTCTACTCCCCAGAATTACATTTTCTAATACAGCCATTTCTAATACCAGTTGTTTACTCAGACCATTTGGCACTTACAGTCACTATTAAAATAAATATGCTTGTATTTGAAGCTCCATTACTAACTAATACCACTAGACTGCTTCTCAAATCCAGTGCACCAGAAGCCATCCTCTCTCTGAGATTTACATTTATTTTAATAAAATTCACATACTTACTCTTCCACCAGAAGAAGCATGGTTCAGCTTCATAAACATCATTTCATCCACGATTAAACATTACACATGCAGAAATCCGACACCTACACATATGATGAAAAAACTGGAGTTGCTACACCAAAAAATTAGAAGCACACCAGCCAATACCTGCTCTATACCTTCAATTCTACTTCTCAAGCAAGAATACAAGCAAACACAATTAGTTTTGGCTGATTACTTAGCTACCAAAAAAGCAAAAAATTTTTTAAAAAATACGCATAACTGGTCTAGAGACTACATACGCTGGGCGCTAGGATATACTAGTAAAAAACTCACGCCCACATCAATTCTGCACAACTCAAAAATAATAACTGGGGAAGGAATGATTGTGCCTTTGCTTGACTATTTTAAAAATAAGCTCCAGTCATGCCCCCGTCCTAGCATGACAAATCTCAAGCTCAACAACTTTAAGGACAATCACAATATTACTAATGAAGAAATAATGAATAAAATTAAAAAGTACCCTAATAGTGCACATCCTGGAATACACGCAATTCCAAAATTTATATTAGAACACCTTAACTACTTCACTGTACCAATAATTCAAAAGATGCTCAGCCATCTTTCAAACCAAATACATATTATTCCACAATTATACCCTATCTCCCTTGTTCCCTTTCTCAAAAAATCCATTCATCCTACACCACTAAGCAATATCAGGCCAATTTCCATGTCTCCACTGGTTATTAAAGTAGCTGAAGCATTAGTTAAAGACAAAATTCAACCACTCATCCTGCAAAAAATCTCGAAGTATCAATTCGCAAAGAAGGGAAGCTCCATTCCTGAAGCACTCTTCCTTTTCAGAGTCATGATTGATCAAATCAGAGTTAATAAAAAGGCAGCACCAATAGTGGTCCAGCTAGATATTGAGGCGGCTTTTGACTCCATTCCAATTGATAAGCTTTTGGGGGCTCTTGAACAGTACAACATCCCTTCATCACTTAGATGCATTCTGGCAAATCTATTGTACAATAGGTCCATTCATATTACATTAAATGGAAAATCATCTGTCAGTTTTGTTCCACATCCACAAGCTCCATTCCACAAGGCTCACCACTTAGTGCCCTCTTATTTATTTCCTATATTAACCCTTTGTTGATTGAGATGGAAAAAAAATTGCCACCTGTGGTTCTATCTCAAACTAATCTCTCTTTAAACCACATATCCTTTATAGATGATATAGTAGTCTTCCTACCTTCCAAGAAATATATACCCATGCTAATAGACATTCTAAACAAATATACACATGACTACTCACTCAAGTTCAACACTGGTAAAATGGCAACTTGGAATATTCTTACAGGCAAACCTAATGATTCTCTAACTAAATCCCCTCCACATTCCTTTTTGGGAATCCCTTTCCACCTGTCAGTGGGTGCTAGAAGGACAGCCATTCAAAATCAGCTAATGGCATCAATTACTAAAATTATGAACTCTCTTTCTAGGGCCTACCTTTCAATACACAGTAAGA